>UXGC01000177.1:0-252144 GCA_900480045.1 Eurytoma adleriae | reverse complement strand
TGGATGTAAAAGTCACTGTTTCGGCTCGCAAATGCGGGCCGGAACGACGTACTTTCGGGTGGGGGAGTAAGAAAAATCTTATTTGAGGTAATCGGTCGAAACAACTTTTCTTGAATTGTCAATTTCAAGCAGAGAGAAAGAGAAAGAGGCAGAGATGAGTAAACTGTAAATTGTTTTCTTTTTATGTACGAAGGCTTATAATGAGATTTGAGATTAAAGGTCCGCTTATATTTTAATAAATATACTGAGATTTAAATGGTTTCTTTTTACTGTACAGTTAAATACTGATAATATAAATAATGATGTATTTTCTAAAGGCTCTTTCACACCAAACATTCGTTTTTATTTTAAGACAAGAAACTGTCGATTTAAAAAGGATGCACATCTTGCACAAAAGTATTCTTATGTGATTTTTACTTTATTATGGCGTGAAACACGAAAAGATATTTGGCGCTTTTGAAAGTTAATAAGAGAAAAAGGTGCAAAGGCCAAAAAAAACTTAGGAGTTCGAGAGAATGAGAGAGAGAGAAAAAAAAGGAGCGAGAGATGTGAGAGAGAGAGAGAGAGAGAGAGAGAACGAAGGGAGGAGTGAAAGAGAGCAAAACGAAGAATGCTCTTTTTGATCTGACGGCGATAATTATAGTACGCAGCAAACCGCTCGCGTAATCAGCTTCTCCGTAAATGCAGTTCAGTTAAAACAGTAGGTAACGCGGGGCATTATAATAATAGAAACCTTAAGGCCATTTTGTTCTCACTTTCTTGCTGACGGCTACAAATCGTCCTGTGTGACGCTCGAGCAAAAGACTTGTCGCTCCTCTCTACTAAGTGTACGTCAGAATTACTCACTTCGAGAACCTCCAGCATAAGCTTTTTCGTGCCCCGGCGCATTCCGTGGTAAAGTCTTCCTCCCTTTTATTTTTTTCCTCTCTCCGTGCCCCCGCCGACTCGTACAAACTTTCAGCTTCTTGTAGCGTTGCCCCCGAAGAGCTGGAAATTAAAGTTAAATCGAGCGTTTAAAATTTCAGAAGCATTTTTACGTCAGTTGAAAATATTGACCGCCGGAGGAATACGCACTCGCGGTACGGGGCTCTTATTTACTCCGCGCAATTTCTAAAGCCCTCCCTTTTGCACCTGCACCGGTCTCACGCGCGCGTGCGCGACTCGTCATTCAAGCGGCGAATTTCTACACTCTCGGGGCCCCCACTAATTGGGCTACTACTTTGAATAACAGAGGCGCCGAGGACAAGCGGGACCCGAGTACAATGGCGGGGAGGAGGGGGGAGGCAGCAAATTTCGCGGGCTTCTTTTCGCAAAATTTCCGAACGCCGCTACATCCTAATTGTCACCGCCGCGGGCCCGGCCGCCTCAGCAGCAGTGTAGCAATTTTCTGTAACGTCTGAATTTCACGCGGGGGCAAAAACGAGCAAAAGTCGCGAGCGAGGCACAATGGCCATCGGGGGCCCCGTGTCCTATTCTCGCACGCTCGCCCCGGCGAGGAATTAACTTCGCTGCGCATCGACGGCTCTATCTTCCCAGGCGGGTGCGTCCTTCGCGCGGCTCGACTGAATGAAACGGGGAGAGGCCCGATTTCCTTCGGCCGCTTAATATAAAAAATTCACGCGCCAAAGTGCAAGGCGCCTGAAATGGCGACGACATTGAAACCGAATGCAATTGAATAATAAGTCCTATTTACCCGGCCCTATTAATAGTCGCCCGCCGTATAGAGCGAGCTGAATGAACGAGGCGTCGACGCGTGACTTCATTCACCCATCGAACGGCATAATTTTATCGCCCGTTCGGCGCCGCGAGAGCTCCTACACCGCGTTTCTTGCGCGCCTCTCGTTTTGCCCGCTGCGACGCAATTGTGCGCGGCCGAGCTGATAAAATCCGAGGTGTTTTAAAAGGTCTACCACGATAAACCGCATATTTCCTCGACGCGCTCGCCGTAACCGGAGTCGCGCGCGACGCCTGCGGCCCGGCGCGGATCGGGCGCGCTCGCGGGAGATCGATTCGCGCGCACTTGGCACAATGTATGCAACGCCCGGCCGGCTGTTTATTATGGCCGATTTCCGCGGGCTGGGCTTCGTCTCGGCGGCCGCGGAATTTCGGGATTCGCGTTGAAAATAGCCGTAAGGGAGAGGAGTCCCGGCGACGGCTGCGCCGCGGGTTTGTTGACGAGGCGCCGGAGTGACGTGCAATCGGGTGAACGTGGAATCGAGTGAGCGAGTGCAGGCCTGCGTCAAGAGGCCTAACTTGTCGCTAATGGCGTTTTCCTTCGATTCGAGTGTGAATTATACCGAGGCGCGGGGGGTTCGAGTGTTTGCGGTAGATCATTTTTCGCGCTATCGCGACTCGTTAAATTCTTCGTCAAATCAAAGCGGAATAATAAACGAATGTTTCTTGAAATATCGATTGCTTGTTTACTCCAGTGTTTTACTTGGATATTGTTCTTAAGGTTTTGCTGGTCGATAACATTTTTGGATGTGTTAGGGATTTAGGATACAGTGGTACTGGAGGTAAATAATTGTACTACGTTAGTTAAAAATTTGATCAAGGAGGATAAATCTTGCAGGATGAAAATAGCACGTAATTTGGAAGTTAAAACAGCGGTCGAAACGAAAATAGAAAATTAATTTGGAGTTAATGGCTACTTATTGAAGAGCAATTGCGCGCGATTTGAAAAATAAATAAAAGAAATGCGAGAAAAAGGTGTGTGCTTTATGAACGTATATCAGGAGACCTGAGGTGAATATTTATATTCGTTTCTAAAGCTGCAAACTATCCGCAATGTCATGTGACCTGTTCTTGCGTAGAGATATCATATGGAATACGATGACCGGAAGTGTAAAAATAAAAGACAATGGAGAGAAAACAAACGTGCCTAAAAGTGCTGACTATTATTACAAACTACTCCATTCCATTAATAAATCAAGCTTGAAGAAATATTTCTCTAATGGAGTAATTCATTATGCGCTGAGTATTCGAATGAGTTACTGTACATGCTTTAACATTTTAATTACGAAGTAATTATTTTAAAAGAATACCGGAATTTATTAGTCTTATAAATTAAATATACGGAAATAAATCCCTTAAATTGAAAAAAAATAATAAATTTTATTTCTGCTATGCGTGCTGCCAACAGTAGATCGAAAATTATAATAAGTTATAATATTTACAAGTAGCAATGATAAATTCCCTGAAAAAAAATCATAAGTTGACCAGAATATACGTATAGTTATGGTGAATTATTTTTACAATCGAATTTTGTGTATTAAATTTAAATTGTATAGTTTATTGGTAAAATATCAAAACGTCTAGAGCCGGACGATACAAGCATGAATTTGTTACTTTTATAAAATTTGCATACTCTGTAATCAGAGCTCCAAACGTTTTATCTCCAATAACAGCATTATTTTGAAAAAAAAGTTTTTAAAGTGAAACCCGAGAGCAGCTAAGTACGATGAACCAACGCGTAGGATTACTCCTGTGACCTCCCCCGCGCAAGAATGATGCTCGTTTTGTAAAGCGATTTATAAGATAATAGGAAAATTTCAGCGTTTTTTGCACACGTAATTGAAAAGCGCTGGCGAGGCTTAATAAAATTATAAACTTAAACAACGGGAGAAATAAATGTCGTAAAGTGCATCCTATTCTCCGCGCGATATTCGCGAGCGCGTAAAGCAAACACGCGAGGAGAGAAGGAAGGGGGAAAAGAAGGAGGAAGCGAGGCACGTATAAGGCGAGAGGAGTTGAGCGCCGGGGACAAGGGAACGTCGACGGATCATAAGGCGAAAGGAACGTCGAAGGAACGACGAGAGCTCCGGGCTTGCGGCGAGGCAATAACTGCCCGGGGACTTTACGATAAAACTTGCTTTACTGCCGCGCGCGGAGTTCCTCGCGCGTATATACGATTCCCTCCGCCGAGTAAAATGCAGAGTCGAGGGAAAAGAGCCGCGAGATTTTCGAAATCTCCGGGACTTTTCCGCGAAAGTTATATCGCCTTTCTTTCATTATAAATGCAAACGTTTCGCTCGTAAAACGAAGCCGGGGGAGTCGGAAGCGCGCGCGCGGCAGGGGAGGACGTCGACGAGCGGCGGGCACTGTCGAGGGCGGGGATTGGACGCTCTTAGAAGATTTAATTGCTTAATCAATGCGGAATCAGGCTAAATTCATCCAGGGCCTGTTGTGCGGTTATCGGACGCTACGCGGATTACGTAAGGCGCGCGCCGCTCGTCGGCTGATTGATGCCTCGAGTGAGCGAAGACAATGTTTCATCCGAGGGAATATGTTTGCTCGTGAGTACGCGGATGCAAATTTTTTTTTTTAAACCGAATAAAAAGATCCTCGTTTTTTTATCGTTACGTAAATAAAAGCGACATTGGATAATTGCACTATGAATTTAAAGTGTACTGATCGAGAGGAACTTGTATGACTAGAATATGTTAATAACAAGCGGCTATGTTAATAATGAGTTTTAAAATTTAAACGAAAAATCATTTTACGAATAGTTTTGAACGATTTACCGTCATTATGTTTTATACCGAATATCCAGCGGTGTTTAATATAATGATACGCTGCAAAAGTGGTCCGACAGTATATTTTGCATACAGTCACGTACCAATTACAACTTGTGTTGAGAGTCGAATATATGACTGTGTCAATCATTTGTCGCTCAAAGCAATACTTAAATCGATGCAACAAAAATTCAATGATGGATCTTTCGAATCCCTAACAAACTGTCGCTTGCGAATACACGAAGAGAAGGAGAGAGAGATATTTAAATACGTTGAGTCATTTAACAAAAAATATGTTTGCAAAGAAAGTTTTGGAATTTTTATATAAATTGGGATGAACAGCCGATAATTATGTAAAGAAAATTTTACCTTTGCAATAATTGCCTACGGCTGAATTTACTTTTTTTGTATATCTTAAGTGATCTTTCCTGTGTTTAATGTAAATTCATGTTTGTGAGATTTTTTTATAATGATTCTAACTTCATTTCTGGATATAAATATCTTAAACTGTCGCCATGCAAATTTATTAATTGCTTCGAAAATTGCAGCAGAGTACTTTATACTTAACTCGTTAATTAGATCGGAGATTAATTAGCTCGATGATTAGGTAAACTGCGTATTATTTTTGTTTAAATTTGCAACATTTGATACTGGTACATACATGCAAAATAATTGCAAATAAAGAATAAAATTCAATGTAAAAATAAGCATTCAAATAAAATGCAAAACTTTGTTTGCAGTATAAGAGCCCGTTCGTTTAATAACAATTTAATTCGCTGGATAATTAATGCATCTGCGTGAAGGGCAACATGCAATTTAATTAAAAGTGAGACTCGAAAAAAAATTATTTTCTGTTAAATTAAGCCCATCATCTGGAAAGACATCCGCGCGAGTGTCGTGTTATCCCCGTGTGTGCGTGCGAATACGCGAAAATGGTCTTCCGGCCGTGCGGACTTTTTTACACAGTCTTCCAGGAGAAAAGTTTTCGCCTGAAATTGCTGCTTCATTAAGGTATTGATACAAACGTAATATATGTCCACGAGGCGATGCACTTAAAAATTAACGAACTCCGCGGCGGCGTTCTCTCGCGGAGAGCCGCTCTCGCTCCCTCTCACCGAGCCTCGAAAACCTGAAATCTCGAGAATTATATAGGAACTCGCGATTACTGCATTCTAGGGAGAGAGAGAGAAAAAAAAGAGCGGAGCGCGAGGAGGAGTGTGTTAAAAATACGCTCGAGCGTGTAAAAGCGGTTTAACGTCGATGCCCGTGTGCCGGTGCATGCACACGCACACACGCACACACGCGCGCGCGCATATAACCCTCGTGCATTCGCGGGACCAAAACATCGTCCTCTCTCACTCTCTCTTTCTCTTCCCGAAGCAGTCCGGATTCGCACGCGAGTGTGCACGTACGCGCGCACACTGCGGAGCGTCGCTCGTGTGCGTCCCACTCGGGCGCAGGAATTTCAAAGTACGCGCGCACACAACTCGACAATGTATACGCTTCTGCCTCTCTCTCTCTCTCCCTCCCGATCTACCTCTCTCACACACTAATAATTTCGTCTCTTCCATTAATTTGCTCCCACTCCGCGTGCCCCCTTCTCCGTCTCTCTCCTGCCCACGGCCGCTCTCTCCTCCTCTCCTTCCTCCGGCGGCGCGTATGCACTCTCGCGGCGACTCGCCTCGGGAATCTCTGCCTCTTCATCTCTCTTATGTTCCGACATACAAAGTAGCAGTAATATGCGCGGCGGCGCTCGCCTACTTCGCGCGTATCATCCATCTTTGGCGCGCGGCGCGACCTTATACCTATACACCGCCTGCAGCCGCGGCGGTGCATCCGTATGCGCATCGGCGCGAGACCCGCGTCCGTCACCGCCGGCGCGCATTCCCCGTCGCGGAGTCTGGGCGAAATTTTTAGCGCGCGCCCACGGGGAGATATAATCGCTCCTCGGAGACGGATGCTCCGGGGCTCCTTCCGCGGGTATCGGACGCTTTATCGCGTGTATTTCGGTCCCCCTTTCTCGTTTGCCCCGACCGGCTACTCGCTTAATGAGGGCGTTACAAAAAAAGCAGGAGACCAAGTCAGCTGCCGCCGTTTGCGTCGCGGGACGAATGTAGAGTACCTACTCGCATCGGGATTTTTATTTTACGACCTTTGCGCGCGAGGCGGGAGGCTTATGTCACCGTCTCTCGGCGGCTGAGTTTCCCCGGCGTTCGATGCATTTCTCGCGAAGCGACTCGCCGAGAGCCCGAGCGGTAATGCTTCTCATTGTGCGCAATTACACGGCTTTATTTATTTTAGCCTCCACGCGAGAACGCGTTCCTCGGATGTGCACTTACACCGAGGTAGCTCGCGGCGCACGTGCGGGGCTTCGTTATTTCCGCTTTCGCGAGTTTTTCCTTCTTCCTCGGCGTTTCTTTTGGCTCGGCCGAGGGACGCGCAAGACTCGAACGATGTTCTATAAGTACTTATTATACAAAGTTAATTTTGACGGTCTGCCAATTGTTCGCTGGCGCGGATACGTTTTTATTCGGGTATTCGTCTCTCAGCGGAGCGAGGCGCTCTCGGGAGGAAACGGCCGCTCGGCGATAACTGCTACACAGTGAAAATACCATGTGTAAAACGCGGTGTTGGCTCAAGATGCAGAAAACGTACTGAAAAAGCACCGACTCCTAGTTTCTCGGCATTAAAATTATTATACCCGATAATTATATGGTAGAGATTTCCTTGACGTTCGGGTGATACTGACGTTTCAACCACTCTAATTTACTATACATCTCCATTTTCCCGAGTGCGCGCGTTTAACGCCGCCGCGGCAAAAACAACCCAGCCGGCCGTTTTACAGCGAAAACTGGTATTTTCTAAATTGTACAACTCGATAAAAAAAAAAGCAGTCCGGCTTATTAAAGCACACGAATCAAAGCGAAAGATAAGCTTCGGAAAAGTAAGTCGACGTCGGGGGCTCTGCTCTTATTAATATGGAAACCGTTAAATTAATTTTCGCTGCGCTGAAATTTCATTTGATACAATTAGCGCGCTACAGTTTGTTACAAAGGTTGAACAAAGTAGCACCTTATGTTGCAGCGCGGCTTGCATTATTTATAATCCCCGCGCCCGTATACGTAACGTAATCGCCCTCGCTCATGAATACACCGGCGCGGCCGCGGAGAACACATCAATTCAATCATCACTTTATGAGTACGCGTGGTCTCTTCACAAGCTGGTGGACGACGTAGATTTGCCTGGGCATTCAACTTACATCCAGTACTATTGGGAAGAAAAGTGAAAAATTCAAATACATCCGTTTCATGAAAAATTGAAGAATAATGTAATAAAATAGTAATAAATAGCTGGATAAAATTTACTACGATCTTGACGTTACCACGGCGTAGTATATCTGTTTGGTGTAATATCGGAACGTCGCGCGCAATTTTAACACACGATATCATTTTTAATAAACATTAAATTAAAAAAAAACATACATTGAAAAAAAAGTTTTGTTATATCAATTCTGCCGACTTCTCGATATAATATCTGTTATTTACAAAAATTTGGTAGTGTTCCATTCATTTCTTTAATCAGTAATTGTTTTGATACCTGTATCAAAAGAAATTTTTTCTGCATACAAATATTATTCACAACTGTGTCATATGTTTAATTTTTATATCTCACGCATAAAATTTGTCAATTCTTGCAGACAATGTTTAATGCCTTTTATTTTTGAAACTGATAAAATAAAATAATCGAAACTGCTTGTCATTATATTACAAGTTCTCGTGCATCGATTAATTTAGATTAGCATTTTAATAAAAAGTACATTATCTTAATAGGCTGATTACAAAAATGATCGAAAATCTTATAAATCCACCGTTGTAAATGCGCACAGAGCGTCGAAGCTCGCTGTGCAACATGAAACGCTCGCGGACCCATATCGGGACATAGTTTAAAAATTATACAATACCGACTTCGCGAATGAAAGATTTATCGGGCGGCAGAAAAAAATCTTTTATCGCGCTCGCTGCTATCCGCGATAACATTTCCAACAATGAACGTAAAAATTAGCGCAGCCTTATCACCGCGACGAAACATGTACAGCCTGCAGATTTGACATTATTATGCTACAAATGTTACACTTCGAAAATTTTTCATCTCACCGCGGCGATAAGGATATTTTTGACGCGCCTTTCAATCTCCTCTACATTGATTGGGTGCGAGATGCAGCTCCCGTCGGGCGCGCAGCCTTTTTTGCAAAAAAAAGTATGCGGCAAATCGAATACCAGCCGGTGACTCAGCGCTAACTTGATTGAAACGTATGTTTGCGTTAAGATCCAAGCTGCGACATTGTTGCTCGCTAATAGTTTCCACGTAACGCTATTAACAAATGGTTACATAAGATTCAATTTTTATACCAACACGTACCGATTTGTAAATTGTAAAGTCGTTAGTAAATAAACTTATTTACCTTCGAAACTTTCCCTAATATTAATCGCGTCAGTACAAAAAATTTACTGAAGAATAACTAATGCAGAAATTTGTTTTAGACAAAAAATTTTATCGGTAACTTTTTTTTAAAAAAAACGTGCAATTTTTCACTTACTAGAGAAGTGCATTGCACAAAGTTGACTCTTTCGTAAGAGTCTTGTCATTCAGATAAGCAATCGCGCACGTTAAAAAAGAAACATCGGCACGTGTAGTATAGGCGACAAAGTCGCAGATCCTGCAAATCAATGGCAACGGTGTAAAGCCTTGCTAACACGTATATAAAGTATCCGGTGAGATACGACCGGCTGATAATTTGATGAATTTAAGTTCAAATTGAATTCATCGCTGCCATTGAGTGAATGCATTAAAGGAATTTCTCGAGACAAAGTAAGCTAAACTATTTTCAGGTTTGTTAATTCAAGAAAGTTTCTATCGATGTCCAATATAGTATTGGAGTCTGACTTAAGACTGAACTGGCCTCTTGACATCAGAGCTTAGATTACGGCTATTTTAAACATGATACAGAGTACGATACTATAAGTGATATTGAGATCGTGTATTAATTTTTCATGCCTTTCGGAGACTTTTAAGGAAACTGGGTTGCTCACCCACTTATACACGTTGGACTGTTTTTTTTTGTTCTCATACATTTGTGAAAATTCATAAGTCGCACGTATTAATTACTCGAGCAATTGTTAAGTATTTAATTGTGACAGTTACTATTCTTCGATTGCGATAATGGCATTTTTGCGTAGGCTATTATTGCGTGCTTTACGTCACTTATTTATTTAAAGGTGCAGTATGCTTTAAAAATATTATTGTTGTTTTATTTGATTAATTAATAAAAATAGAGTTTGGCCATTCCTAAAGCAGTTGTCACCTACTTTTTTTAATTCGTCATATTAAATTGCATTTATATTTTGCAAATAAGATCAAGATTTAAAAAGTGCAAAATAAAAGTATGTTAGTTTTTTTTCGATTGTTAATGCCAGAAAAAAAATTAAAAATTTTACCCTCACCAAGAGATTCGTAAACCATTCACTAGCGCATATAAGGTAAACGCTGCTCTAGTCTCGACTGTCCGAGCTTGACAGATTGACCTCACGCCGACGTCGATTTCAACAACACTGTTGTCTCATTGTCGAGATACAAAGTGTGCTCTTTATCAATCTCTTCTCCACTCTCATTACGTTTTATCTCCCCTTCTCTGCTCCCTGGTGCACCAGGCGCGCGATAACCACTGTTCACCTTGCACAAGCGTCAACCGGTAGTGGCGCTAATTAATTAGTAATTGCAATGGAATCGCCGGAACGGCACGCGTGGGTGATAATTGAAAAGGTGCTTCTCCGTCTCTCTCACTCCCTCTTTTTTTAAGGGGCCGCCGATCGTTTTCAATTAGACCGCCCCGAGATCCCTGTTGTTTATATGCAGCCGCGTTTCTTCCCTCCGTTCCAACACTCCTTTTTTTCGGGTCGAGCTTAATCGACTGTTCTTTGCTCGAGGATCCCCCGTCACTTTTTTGCACTCGCGGCGCTTTACGAACAAATCGGGCTTGAAGATCTGCTCGGCAGCCCCGACGAGATCGCGCCTGAAAGAAGTTGTCAAGGAGAGTTAGGCGATGCACGCCGATGGGAGCCCCGACCACGCTGTAGTCACCCGACGTTTTTAAGACAATATTTTGCGATCCCACCCGAAGTTTTGGCAGCACTAAAACAAACACGCAGTCGATTGAATGTTCCGCGCTCGCGGCAGTGTTGCTTCGGCGGAACAGAACCGATTGCGGAAAACCGGCCAATATTTTAGATAATCGCGCGGGTAGAAAGTGGAAAGCGCACCCCGCGCGAGCGGTGCCACACCGGCGTGCAAAACAGAAAAACAAGAGTCGGCTCTCCCGCAGTCACCGGATGGGATGCAACGATGCAGCGGTTCCCTCCACACACACACATACACGCACACCGCAGGTAATTACACCGCGCGCAATGTTAACAATGTCTTTACCTTCTGGCACCCCCTCTCTCTCTCTCTCTGTCGCTCCGTCTCTCTCGCGCGCACACGCACTGGCCTCGCGACCTTCGAAACAGCTGTCCCGGTCGGCGAGCCGTGCACTGAGCGCGGGCGGCGGGGAACGCGAGCTCGAGCTCGCGGAACGCGCGCGAGGAGGCGGGCGCGCGCTCACTGTCCCGCGCAAAAGGCGCGAGCGCTGCGGGCAAACTGGATCTCTCGGGCCGGCGTGGCGGCCTTTCTAAAATTCGCAACGCGCCGACCGGGGGACCGTGCCGAGCCGGACTGTACGCGTCCGTGCAACATTGTAGCCGCCAATTTGCCCGTTTACCATACAGTCTTTTCAGTAAGTTTGGCGCGCGAGCGAGCGAGCCGACCGACGGACGGAAGAGAGACGCGAGAACGCGGGAGGGACGTTGGGAGAGAGAGAGATAGACGGAGGAGCGCGCTACACCGCTCCGTGTCCCCGGATACAGCAGATAACCGAATGCCGCGACGATCATTCTAGATTCACGCTTCTCTTTTTTGCTTTCTTTACTTGAGGGAATTGCAAAATTTTCGGCGGTTACGTTGCGAATCGTTTTTTGCAGAGGTCGATGTGAATGTGTACGTCTGCGTTTTCCTTGTGGAAGATTTGTTGGAAAATAATTGTTTTAAAGTATATATTTTGTTCGAATTAATTTCTATTCATTTTTCGCACGTAATGCGGTAGTCTAATTGTTCACATAATAATTTTGTTAAAGTGCCTTGCTAAAGTTTTTAATTTACATCTTTTTTACTGTAGATCAGGCACGCACTGATATGTTATGTCTGCGGGTTTCGGTAAATTATACGTAAAATTCCGAAAAAATCAAATAATTTGTCATTCGACCAATTGTAACCCAAAAAAACTACCGACAATGAAAATTATAAAGTTATTAAGCCTTTTTTATGCTGAAATTTTTTAGAAATATTTGATAGTTTGAGTATTATCTATTGATGCTCCTTGATTAAAATGTAATATATACTGTTACTGAATAAAACAAATATGAATTCAAATTGTGTGAAATTATTTAGCATGAAATACTGCTGCAGTTAACCGTATGACACGAGCGTATCAAATTATCGAAAAACAATTTTACTTTCAAAGAGGTTAATTTAAAACCACGCGCGAGTTAAACCACGTGCGAAGAAAAAATTTCCAAGATCCATTTTTTTTCAAAAATAATAAAAAATTAATGATTGTAAAGTGCAACTTAGGTGGATATAAATTTTTTTAAATCTGACATGTAAGCTCATTTAATTCTTACCTTTTTCCTTGTAAGTTTATTATAAGGAACTTAAAAAAAATTATTAAAACTTTGAATTAAAATTAAAATTTTTGATTTTGCCTTACGTTGTTCAGTTAAAACTGTAATGTCGTCAATAAATAAATTCCAACTAATCACTCCATTCGAGCGAAAAATAAATTTATTTAAGAAAAAATTGTTAAAGTTCAATTCGCTTAGTTTTTACTCAAATCGGGGGGATCTTTACTTGCTTACATTAAGACTCTGTTGAATAAATAAAAAAACGAAGGCAACTTACAATGAAGAAGAAGAGATACACAGTGCTAAGTAAGAATCGGTTCTCACCGACTACTCGGGCTTTTTCGTCACGCGACAGTTTCGGAATGCGCCAGTCGCCGGACGTCCGATCAGCGAGGCACATTTAGATTCGTCCCGTCGAAAGCTTAAATGCACACCGATAAAGGAACAATCGGTCTGGCGCGCGGATTTCCTCTCCCGAGCGTTTTTCGCCCCGGCGCAATCGTCGGCCCCCCCTTTTCACTTGCATCGACGATCGACCCCGTAGATACGCTTGAAGAAGCGTCGGCGCCTGCAGGGTGGCCCGAAAAACCGGTTGCGTTTAATGACAGACAATTTTGCATCCGCGCGCGCGCGAGTATCGCGATCTCCGTGCGCTCTCGTACGCCGCGAGTCTCTCTCCCGAGAGTCCGTCCCGCAACGCATCGCCGCTCGCGACTCCTTTTTTTTTTCGGGATACCAATAATGGGGCCCCACCGCTATATTGCATTCGCACGTATTCTTTCAATCCGGCCTCTCGCACGCGCACGCGGTGATTAGCTTCCGTTTCGCCCCGCGCGCGTATACGTTTCAATTTATTAAAATTTAAACGTCTGCCTCGTGGCTTTTTTCTTTTTCGCGGCTGCACGGAATGTAGTAATGACACGCCGATTTGGATTCTCTGTAGAAATAAGAAACATCGGATGCCTCGGCGCTCGTTCGGGAATTAATTTTATTCTGTCCCGCGCGCCAGTTATCGAACGCGGATTATCGTTGCCTGATTTAAATAATTGTAAAAATTACGTGTTCATTACGAAAATTTGATCATTCTCATTATTCGCGATCAAGCTGGTAAATAGTGTTTTCTAGCATTAAATACTCGAGTTTATTGCGTTAACATGTAAAATCGTTTAAGGCATCGGGCCGGAGTGTGATTTATCAACTTTCCTCGAACGGATTAGCCGGATTAAATGTGGATGATAGTTTCTGACTTGTACGAGAACGAGCTAGTTAAAATAAACTTCTTGCGCACTTTGCATTTATCCGCGACTATTTTTGCCATATCCCAAAGTTTATGGTCAACAACACGTCGCCGAGCCTGACTCTCTCTCCAACAATCTTCAGCGATAGCCCAACGCAGAGGGGGACTCACCACTCCAACTTTTACTTCCCGGCCTTACGGACATTTCCATTTTCACGCAAATTCCCGTTTACCGAGTAAATTAACTTTCAAATGCGACTTCGGTAGTCCGCAGATTTAAACTAACGGCCGGCGCGCGCCGATTGTCCCGTCATCAGAGTTGCCAGGTGCCAGAAAAACGCGCGGCGCTCGCGGGCGTCTCTCCTCGCGCGGGATGAATAATCGCCTTTGCCGGCGGAGCGGAGTCGGCGAGTCACCGCTAACGACGCGGGCTCGTGTATCAAAGTGTTAACAAAGTCGCGGATACAACGTATTTATGAGGCTCTGATTTAAAAGGCTAATCGAATTTCCCGCGGCGGCCGCGACATTGACGAGGCTCGCGCACGAACGGTCTAGGCGCATCCGCGCCGCTGTGTGTTGGTGCACGCGCGCGCAATGCACACGGGGAGCTCGCGCACGAGTCCAGCCCAGAGCGTAATTTATTCATATGTATATGAACAACGACGCGTATATATACATCTGCGGCGCGTGCATCGGGCGCGTGCAGCCCGGAACAGCGGGGCGCGTTTAATATTTCTGGCGACGCCGGAGCGCAGGCGCGCGGGCGGCGCAATTTGTTTTTGAAAACGTCGACGCCCCGCGAAATATCAATGAGCCTCGTGCATAAATATTTATGTCGCCGGATGAGCGGAGGCTGCTCATTAGGAGAATCGCGCCTAGTGCGTACGGCGCTCCGTTACCTTATTTTGCATGAGAACTCGATCGGCGATCCGATGCCCTTGAAGGTCAGCGACAATGTTTTCTCGGATTTGCAGCTTACTTATTGGCGATTCTACGAGTTTATAAAGTAAGAGTGACGTACTGCGCTGATCGTCTTTAAATTGATTAAAGTTAAAGGCGAAAGATTAGACTTGCAGATTAACAGCGATCCTTCAAGTAAGAAGATATGTATAAATGACGAGTCGTGATTGTACTCCATATTTGTGTGCGAAAATTCTATCTATATACAAGTCTTTTACAATTTTCTATAATAGACCTCTTTAGTGCCTCAAAATACATATAGAATCATTGTAACGCGTCTCTAAAAGAACTATGAAAAAAATTGATATTTACTCATTACGATTTCGAATATCACGGAATTGCGAATTAATGGAATGAAAAATGAAGCTTTTCAATTAATATAAAATGTATTGCTTTGAATCAAATTGTAGGATTAGAAATCAATGACAGATATGCAAGAATTGTAAATATTTTCGTCTTTTTTTTCTCTTAAAAAAAAAAGATGTCATTATTAAAAAACATACATATTTTGATATTGTTATCTAGTACTGAAATATCAATTTGGAGCTGAAGATACTGCCATCTATTTGTTAGCCGGAAGGGAGTATTTTCTTAGCAGGGGGAACCACTTACCTCAAGTGGGCTTACCTTTCGTTGGATGACCGTAATGGTCAGTCGTAGAAACGCAGTCGGTAAATCCGCAGAAATCTGTTGTATCAACTGCTACGAACAATCAACATTATAATTGTTTAACATATTTATTTATTAAAAGAAAAAACTAAAAAATGATACATCAGTCAGCTTATATGTAATTGTATTATTTAATTTACTTTTAATAACTACCACACTAAACATTACATTTATTATTGTTTGAGCGAAGTTAATTTTGCAATTAAATTACAAATTCGCGTTTTGCAATCACTACTATTCGACCAAAATTTATTTAAATATGATATCTATTTCTTTGCTTAAGGAAGATTCAAATGTAAATTTGTTGTTTACCGACTGGGCTTCTTGATTTCGTGATTATCAATGGCACAGCTTGAGTAGTTTCAAGTGTTCGACTGCAGGATCGCCATGTGTCAAATCAAACACTTTACTCCCCTACGTCGAATTCTTCAATATTTAAGCTGTTTAATATTCAGGGGATAGAGAACCTGTTATATTTATAAATTTATTTGCATTGATTTTCTTTACAAAAAAAAAAGAAAAAAATCCTTAAGAAAAGAGTCTTGTATGTAGTTTGAATATTATTATGTATAATATTTTTTATTTAAAAATGAATTCGAAATAACAATTTATAAATATAAAATTTCAAATTAAAATAAGTACAAAATAGAATACAATGACCATTATTTTGTTTTTCTATAAAATCTTTAAATTTTACATATTTTTTTAAATTATAAACGTAAATCTACTAAAAATTTGTCTAATACTTTTAATAAGATTTTTGACCACTCAATCTCCCTAAATTTATTTGTATTATATTATTATAATACAAATTAGATAATTAAAATAAAGTGTAAACCATTTCCAAGAAAATAGAATTTTACTAATATTTATTTTAACACAATATATGTATCTGTTATCAAATATAAAAGCATCATCAGAGTATGCAACGATTAGTGTTTTACACGATCCTGTTAAGTAAGAAAAAGATAGTTTTTGCACATGCAAATTTATTAATTACTTTCAATCATTAAATTTGTTTTTATTATTGAATTTAATTCCTGTTACATATAAAATGCCGTCTAACTCTGACATTTAAATGAATTATAAACAATACTCGTAATTTTGAAATCAATAAATAAACTTTTTTTGAATCTAATAACATATAAGAAAGTAAATCGACTAATAGATCCTTTTTTATTCGTCAATTAATTTAAACAACCTTGGCGTACAATTTGCTACTTTACGAGACAGTTCATGACTCGCGAAAAAAGAAAAAAACGGAGCGTGACATTTTGTAAAAGAGAAAGGAAAAACGAAAGTGGCCAACGCGAAAAAAAAAGCTTCGGTCCGAAAATTTTCTATGCATTTTTATTTTGTGTAGATACTTTGAGCCCGTCCGCTTCTCCCCGAGCCTTTTGTACCGGCGACTTGAGAAAGGGCTCGGGCGTCTCTTTCTGGTGCGCTCAGAAGCCACGGGGCGCAGCAGAAAGAGAGAGAGAGAGAGCACCAGTGCTCACGGCGCGCTCCAAGATAGGAGCACTTGGGGCGTGAAAACGAGTTCATTGGTTAGATTTCCGAGGCGTTAAAGTGCCGCACAGCCTTCCTCGCGTGTGTCTCATCTCTTTCCCATTACAGGCCTAATGAAGTGGACGGCTTAAGGTCTCTTGCACATCGCGCAAGAGAAACTATGGGTCGCGCCGTCGTACAGGCCGCTGCGGCGGCCGCCTGCATCGCCGCGGCCTTAGAAGATGCTAGTGACGTCTTTCCAGGGCTGCTCACGCGCATGTAGGTGCACCTAGGGTCTATTTTTACGTTGACACGTACTTTTTTACACTCTCTTTTTCCTCGCCCTTTTTCTTCTCACTTATTTTCTTCTAATAGTTTATTTATTTATTATTTATCATATTCAAAATTCTGTCTTTTTTTTCTACATTGAATAGGGATGAGCATGCACTGGAGAAGTGGATGTAAATGAAAGAGGCAGTGAGATATTTTTTTATTAAGTTTATTTTATATATCGACAACAACACGTCATACATTAGAAAACAGAAGGTTTCTTGAAGCAAACTCGAATGAAAAGTTTTGTGGAACAATCCGAGAGACACTATGTGAGTGTGCCGCGCCTTCATCTATTGAGTCGTATATATATAATATTGTGTCTCGCATATGTGTGTGTCCCGTGTGTATTAATGCCTTGTCCGATTGTGTAATTGTGTATTCAGGATTCTGTGGCTGTATATCATTTTATTGCGTGTTCTGGTTTCTTTTTTTTTTATCATTTATTTCACATTATTTATTATTATTTTCACATGATATTCCCGTGTCTCCTTCTTTTCACTTTTTTATCGTTTTTGCGATTTTTGTTTCTCTTTTTTTCTTACTCTCTCACTCAACGATTTTCGCGCGCGATCTCTCATCACACTTTCTCCTCACTCGCACGCTCGGACTCACGCTCGCACTCGCACTATTTTTGCGCACTCTCACCGTGTTTTATTTTTTTTTTCTTTTAATCTCCCTTCCACTTGCACTCTCGTCTTGGTGTAGCACTTCGTGTGTATCATTTTTTTCTTTTTATAGAGTGGCCTTTCATGCGTGAGTATGTACAAGGCCCGGGTGGAGGCCGGTTGTTACACACTGGCACACAAACATGTACAAACGTGAAATACAATAATCAACGGTTAACGCAGGATAGATCGTAAATGAAGTACAAAGAATCGTCGATCGAAGAACGCAAGGGGCCCGATCGAGCGTCCGAGGGGAGCCCCCGCGCGCCCGATCGAACGGAAGGTGCCGCGTACCGTCCGCCAACGCACGGGTAGGGAAACGGAAAGGAAACGAAGCGCGCGCGAGATCCTCGCTGGAAAAAACGGACGAACTGCTGGACCGGAAGCGCTGGGGGGCGAGCGCGCGCAGCCGCGCGGGTCCGAGGCTCTTCGTTCCGGACTCCGCGCTCGGCGGGCGCGCGCGCGCACCCCCGCACACCCCCGCGGCGGCACGGTACGCCCGGAGAATGCTTGCATTGCGACGTACATGCGAGGACGCGGATCGACGGCCCATGCGACGCGGCTCGAAAGAAGCGCGAGGTCTCCTCTTTTTTTTTTTTTTGTTCACTTTTGTAGTCCGTTTTTTTTTTTATTTCTTGCCGAAACAGGTGAAAACGGAGGTTGCCCGAAACTCGCCTGCGCCCGAGGGCCGAGAGACGGGGCGCCTACCCCCGGCGCCTCCTCTCGCAATTTATGTACAACTTTACAACCTACAACGCGCCGCCGACATATAATTTTTTATTTAGTTTATCATTTTTTACCATTTTTTCCTTTATTTCCACCGTTTTTAAGTACACGAATAGGACCTAGACATCGTTAATTTTTTTACACTATACTAACGAAATCTAAACGTTCAATTTTTCATTTTCACCACACTAGGAATAGTAAAATTTTGCCGTGTCGTTAGTATACCTTTTTTTCTTTATAGAAATATGCTTATAAAAATAGAATTTCGCGAGGCGTCAAGGAAGCGCGCCGCTGCTGCTTGCTTGGGGCGGGCGAGTTTCTTGGCGGTTTTTATTTTACGAAATCACGAAACGATTTTTTTTTCATTTTTAATTTAGTCCCTTGTAATTTTTCCGTCTTTGCTTTATTCCGAAATCGAACAGCCACGAAAACGATAGTCGAAAGTACGTTTTTTTTTTATTTTACACTAGAACGATTTTGGGTCGTCGTATAGGTCGTCGCACGCAGTCCTCGCTTTACAGAAAATTTTGTGTGTGAATTTCTTTTAAAATTTTTAGTAGTCTTCTCGTCGTTTATTTTAATTTCGTTTAGTTTTTACTAAAATCATCTCTTTTTTTACTGCTGACTTTTCTATGAATTTACTTTCCCTCCCTGAATGACTCGCCGGTTTTTTTTCCAAACATATACAATGTGTTTTTTTTTATTCTCGAAAGTGTGTACAACTCATATTAGCTTTTTTTTATCTCTCTTGACGTCATATACAATATTTTTTTTTATAAATATAATATTCGACGTAGCAATCATGACAATGAGAATCATATTAACCGCAATGATTCACGGGGCAATTATACAATAATAATGACAGTGAGGCATCGTGACCGTAAACGCGGTGACATTTAAAATCGTACCTATCCATAATAAGACAAATAAATGCGTAAACTCTCGATCGTATGCACAATAACCTCTTTTGTCCTCTTTTTTTTATCATCTTTGTTTTTTTTTATTTTACTCACGTGCACTCTCGCGCTTGCGCTCCTAAACCTCAAATTAACTTCTTCATTTAGACTCGTCATTACAATATTACATTATTAGATTACAGTATATCGTAGTACGCTAGCGTTTATTCAATAAATTTTACATACTTTGATACGCAGTATGATGGTTCCAAAAACGGTCACCGGCCAACCAAATTTTGTTCACACATCAATACACCTACGCTCAGTAATCGAAGTAATTTGTACTTGTAGCCATATACTATAAATATTTTCTCATAAGTTCGGCCCCACCAGTTTGGATTCCGCATTTTTCCACTTTTCTCTCGCGCTCTCAGCTCTCTAATATTTTTTTTCTGTTTAATTAATTCATTCGCCCTCTCTTACATTTTCACGCACTCTCTTACATCAGCATATCATCATCATAATCATCATCATCATCATCAGCATTTGTGTCTTTCTTTATCGCCGCTAGCCGGTATTACTCCGAGGCCCTCACACATTTCTTGTTTTGATACGAATATTTAAATATTAAACTTTACCGTCGCTTTTTTTAACCCCCTTTCGTCTCACGCATAACATCTTCGTTTTTTTTTTCATTATTTTTCTCTCTTTTTTTTCATCGTCATTGTTTTCGAGACCCGTCGAAATCTTTACAAACGCGACAGCATCATAGCGTCTTCCTCTCACCTTTAGATTAGACATTTTTTTTATTATTCTTTTGTTGCGCTTAAATCTTATCGTAGGTATCGAGATATCGTTGCCAAAAATATATAAAAACCCAGATGCGTTCTCCCTTCGAAATAAGCAGGGGCGCCGGAAATTGTGTTATCTAAAAATCGCGTCGAGTCTACGCTGTTGCTCGAGAAGCGCTCGTAGTCTTTTTTTATAGTTACGCGATTTGCTCGTCTCCAGCACGTCGTTATGTTTTTTTATCATTTTTGTTTTGTATCAGCTATACGGCAAAGGGAAAAGGAGAAAAGAGACCGTCTCGTTGGCGCAGCTCTCTTTTCCGCGATCCTGGCTTCGCACTTATCTTTTTTTTTTCGCTTTTCTCGAAATCGACTTTTGGGATCGGAGGCACGGTCAACCGGGCGGCCTGATCGCTTCCAAAAAATTTACAATAGACTTTATTTTTTTTTATCCCTCTCGCCCACTCATTCAAGGTCGCTCACTCAGAAATGCTGCGCGCTCGCTACTGTACGCGGGGTACACGGCGGGCTCGCTCGCGCACTCACACTCAAACAAACTCACTCGCACGCGCTTTAATTTCCCGTTAAATTTTTCTCTGTCTATAATAGAACTTTTTTACAATAATTTTTTTTTCTTTAGAAACATCCTAAACCACGAGAAATAGCTCTTTTTTTTATACACCTAAAGTTACCTGCACCCGTTTCGGATTGGACGTCCCGCCGACCGCGTGCCTCCGATTCGCGATCATCTCGCGCTTTTTACAAGATTTATTTTTTTCATTTCGTCCCGGTTATACTTGTCGCCGTCTCTCTTGTCCTTTTCTCTGGTCTCTTTCACACAAGCATATACTTGCTCGCCCTCTTTCGTTTATCCTCTATTCTTATTTCCTTTCGCGCGCACATTCTCTCTATCGTGTTTGTGTCTGCAGAAAATCCCCCTCACGCTTTTCTGTTGTTTTTTGGTTTCCCCTTATTTTTTGGCTCTTTAAATGTTCGAAAAAGCAACCATAATCCTTCGTCGAATGTACACATACTACGCTTTTTGTTTTTTTTTTAATGTTTGGTTATTACTATTATTTTTGTAAGATACAACAACATACTATACGTATATGGCTCTACAGATGTTCGCTTGCACTGTAACTCAAAACTTGTGTCATGTTAGCAGTTCCACGGCGGGCGAAGCGGCGAGCGCCGAGGGTCGCCCGGCGGGGGCCTCGCCGCGATTTTCACGCTTTTCCGTTTTATTATGTGTTAATTCCTTGGTTTCGTCGCTTAGGCCATTTCGAGATTTCTCAGCGGACAAGTTGCACGATGCGGGCGCGAGGCGCCCGCGGCGGCGTCGGCGCTCGGTCCGCCGGGCCGCCGTGGAACGAATATTTTTAGTTATTATTTTCTTTTAAAAGTTCGTTATCATTTTACGGATTCGGAAACTTAGGATTGATTCCTGCGTCCGGCGACTCGAGTCGACTAGGAGCGTGCGAATCGAGCAGCTCGGACGTTACAGAGACTCCTACCCGCGTTATGCTTCTTTTAAATACTTTCGGGGCTGGGCCGCCGCGTGCACGGCGCGCCGAGTCTGGGCCGAATTTGCCCGGTGGTGTGTCGAATTTCTCGTGGTCAAGCCCGCGCCGTGGGCCCAATTGGGTTCCGCGTTCGTTTGCGCAATAACGAATGGCCGAATGAGAAAATCAGGATGTTAATTTAGCTCGGTCGAAGTAACGATGGCTACATACGTGTCATAAAAGCGAGAAAAACGCGCGTGTCGACGGGGTTTCCGTTTCCTTTTTGTCCTCGGTTTGGCGCCAATCGGTGATGTGTGTGTGCGCGCGCCGGGCGATGGTACGCGCGCATATAATGGCAATTTGGTCGTCGCGCGGCGGCGCGGCCGAGCGGAGGTCCGATCGCTGTGCTTTGATTTTTCATCGTTAAAATTAGTTAAAAGTCTCTCGGCCGAGGCTGATTTTATTTTTGATTCTACCGCTTATCGTCCGCGGCTTGTCCGTTCGCGAGTCGTCGTAAGCCTCCGCTCGCGGCGCGCGCCGCGCGACCTCGCGCGCTCGTCACGCCGGCCAGCCCCACGGTTACTTCAATTTCTTTCTCCTTTTTCTTTTTTCTTTAAATGCAGTTTCATTTTTTTCACTTTTTTATCACCGTGTATTGTTTCGCTTCCTTCCATTAATTAAATTCCTGTGTCGACCAATGGATCTGTCGTCCGATGGTACCCGTTCACTGTATACAAATATCGTTAGGTTTTACATTACAATATGTTTAATAAATTACGGCATTGTATATACGCATTGTCATGGGAAATGAGAACCAGTCTTATGGCACCTGACGCCTTGGTTAGCGCAGGCATATTTCTGTCACGTAAAAATATATACATCCTCTGTGTTGTATGTATAGTGCTGCTCTGTAACTCAAGATTTTACATCTGTTTATTTTCATCCTGTACAAAAATGTTCAGCTACGAGGCAACATTCGTCCCTGTTGGAGGCCCGAGGGGGTGGCGGCGCGCCGCCCTCGAGCCGCCCGAGTCCGGTGCCCTGCAGCCAGGGGACAGCCCCGGGGATTCGCGGTTTAACACCCCACCTTCGACTAATAGGAAAAAAGATACGTCCGCGTGGACAGTTTGTCAGCACCGTCGTTCGATGGCCGAACGAAGAATCGCGCAAAGGGGGCCATCGCCGGGGCTATCTCCTCCTCGGTTTCTTTTTTCCAGCGAAGGTTCGTCGCTGATCAGGGCCGGATCGACTCGGGACCGTCGAGCGCGAGCGCGCGCACCTCCCCCTCGCAACCCCCGTACGAGGCGAAAAAACGAAGCGGACCCGCGGGTAGGTCGGTGGTTGATTTATTATTTTTTTTTTCATTAATCTTAATCTCTTTCCTGCATTCTGCATTTAATCTGTTCTGTTATTATTACTGTTGTGTTTAATGTGTATGTATGTTTTTGTTTAAACTGCACGGCAACTAGTTTCGATTTTTATTTTTTTTAATCATCTTAAGTTTATATTACTGAAACCCGGACTACACGTGTTTTCATTTATTTCTGTTGAGTGAGAGGCTGGACGCACGACGAGCCTCGAGATGGTCGAAGATCGTCGCGCGAAGCGTCCTTTTTTTGTTATGCGTGTACATGTATACTTCTTATCTTCTTTCGCGTATTCTTAATTTTTTTATTCATCGTTATCTTACTTCTTTTACAGCGTGTGACCAAACATCTTCCCGTACCTTATCGTCGTCATATTATCATTAAATATTATTAGTTACTATATAATTATTATATCGAAAATAACGGATAATACAACACGTAGGTAATCAAGGGGGTAGTCGGAGGGAGGGTCGGGGCTTGGCGGGGGTGGCGGTTGGATTCTGGATCTCGGGCGGAGGAGGGGTAGGTTGGCGGTGTAGGTGGAGGAGGAGCTTCTCCGAGGGATCATCGGCAAAGTCTCGAGGGTTTCCCTATTTTTTTTAATCATCCTTTCATCCTTTCGTTTCGAATTCAATCCATTAGCTTCTCGAGACGCGCAGGCTGTGCCTTGGCTAAAATTGTCCATTATTCCCATCGTTTCAACGTGCACCAGCCCAAGCGTGCGTGTGTATATCGTCACTTTTGTTTTCAACGACGTCTTTTTTACCTTCTCATTTAAAAGTTTTGGATAAAACACGCGTCGATCGTCGCGCGTCGAATCGCGGGCTCGCTCGCCTCCTCTCCTCGCTCTCACTGTCTTATCTCTCCCCTCCCTCCCCAAAAATTTTCAGCGAAGCTTCGTTGTGACGAGTCGACGCGCGAGGCAATCGCGGAGTGAGGCGGTGGAGCTAAAGTTACATGGTCTCCCCACACATGTGCGTACAACGTGAACAAAGTTTTACAATCTGCCTACGATTACTAGTAATTATGCTTTAATACGGTTATGTGGTTTTGTGATAGTGGTTTTGGTTTATTTTTTTTATGTTACTTTGTTGCTGGCTTTTTGCGTTCAATCGGCGGTTTACCAGTTTCGCGGCTATTGCATTTGGCTCTCTAAGTGCTTCCTTGTACGACTGATTATTTATTCCGGCATCCATCATACCTATGTGGCGGGCTTGTGTTTTTTTGTGTTGCTGCTGGGTTTCGGTGTAGCGGATTTCGAGAGGTGTCAGGAGGACCGGGGCTTACTGCGGAGGAGGGGGTACTGTGGAGGAGAGGGGGTCGGGGGATCGGGGACGCTTTTTTTTCATCTTCCATTAGGTGTTTATTATTACGTTTTTTTTTAATCCGGGGGAGTAATCTTTAATCGCTTGTTTATTAGAGCGGATGGCTGATACACCTGGTAGAATACAAGTTTTTTTTCCTTTTACATACGGCTATTATTTCAATATACGGTAGGTAGTAGTATGTAGTTGTCGACACACAATTCAATGATTACTGGGTTTTTTTCTTTACTGTTTATACTGCTTTACTGCTTGTTAATGGTTAATAATTAATAAGTTTACTTGTAGTTTAGTTAGTTTAGCTCTTACGTAACTCCGTCAATCGTCGCCTCATTAATCATCTTCTTCATTATTTAATTGCGGTTAAAATCTACGTTTGTATTTGGAGGGGAAGGGGGACAGGGGACCTTTCATCACGGGCCGTCGACGGCGCGGGGCGTGCCGTAGCTTTTTTGCGCTAATCGGGGACGCCGTTCGGACCGGTCGATCGAGTGCTACAACGCTCGGCGATCGGCCTCCCGGCGTCCCTCCGACGCTCGCCCGTCGACCGGATCGGGATTCCATGTTTCTTTCCTTATTTAACGGGGAGTGGGAGAGACCATAGTACACATATTAATATTATGTAAGTATACGTTGTAGCATAATAAGTGGATGTTTAGTCGAGATACGCAGTACTGCATCGGTTCGTTTAATTAAGTAGCGTTCCGAACTCCTTGCCTAAACCAAAAAATTCTCTCGATGTCTTTGCTGCACATACGTGGCTTATATGGGGAGGTGTGTATAGAGTGTATGTGTGTGTGAGTGTGTTATGCTTCGTATTTCTTATCGGTTTCGCATTCGAATTCGCATTAGTGGAACGATGCGACTTTGTCTTTTCAACTATACTTTCGAATTAATATTTTCATTTTTATTTTGATAAATTATACATTCACACGCTTCTGAAAGACGTCTGCGGGGTTTTTGGTTGCAGTTGTGTCGTGTCTGTTCGGTGGGTGTGCGTGAGATCGGCTTATCGTTAGATTCAGGAGTCGTGGCGATGATAAAAATTTGGGGCAGCTGGCAAGCACTAGTCAGGCTTTGGGTGGGCGTTCGGTCTATGTCGGGCCCCTTTGTATAATTTTAGTATTTTTTTTCGTATAAAATCAACACTGAAGGCACATTCTATCGGACGAGTCGGCCCAGTGTGTGCTGTGAGTGAGATAGGGCGCGGGGCCCGCTTCGACGGGCCTCCCGTCACCGCGGCACGCCAACGAGTTTCCCTTAAAACTCCCTTACATCGTACGCTCGACTTCTCTCTCGTTTTCTCTACATCTTACGCCAAGTTATCGTTTACTTTTTTTTTCATTATCATAAAACTCGTTCCTTCGTCCCGGTGGGGCCTTATGCACCCCGACGGAATCCGCGACGCGTTCAATTCGCGCGTTTTTTTTTCTCGTTTTTATATCCTCGCTAGTGTCTCAAGGCGCGGCATTAATTCGCGCGACAGTACACAGGGTGGGAGAGGGGAGTCGGGTGGGAGGCGTGGGAGTTGGCGGGTGAGGGCGGGGTCGGGGTACTCCACAGGGGGGTTATCTCACAAAGTAGAATATTTAAATCGTTATCGTTAATCGTTATTATTACTTTTATATAGTTAGTTTCATTAAATATTATTTGGCGGCGGCCGCGGCCGGGTCCCGCGCGAGAAACTGTTACTTTTATGTGGCGGTATTTTGATCCGGTTGCCTTCCACTATTGCGTCGGGTTTTGGGGGTCAGTTCACTTTTTTCGCTTCTCGTCGAAATGGCTATTTCAAAATTGAGAGCCGGACCAGCGCTCGCCCAAACTTGCCCGGGATCGAACCAAGGAGTTTTTTTTCGTCGGGGCGGGGGGAGGAGGAGGACGTGGTGAGCCTCCGGCCTCGCCAGGACAATGATCGCCGGTGACTCGACACCCGGAGCGTACGAACTTGGAGGTTTGACTCCCGTCACCGTACCCGTCTGCGGTGCGTCCCGCGGGAGACGCGCGAATTTCGAAACGAGGACCGGTGCACTCGAGAGGTAGGCGCGCGATAAAGTACCGTATACCGTCGGCTGCTGCGATTCAGTGGCAAGTAGATATTTGTATATATACAAATATATATATTTATAGAACTATGGAGGTGTGTACGCGTGTGTGATTTGTGTGGACTGACCGGTACGCAAGTCAGTCTAAGGCAACGGACGAGGGGCACGGTGCGCAGTAACCCGCTCGTAAATGTACTGTATATAATTATTTACTCTTCATTTAAGTTTAATAACGAATGTTTTATGCGATATAATGATATATCTCTATATTCTGACTTGCCACTGACTGGTGTCGAATTTCGAAATGAAGTGTCAACGATTCTTAGATGATTGTTTATATATAGAAAATGTCGGACCGGAGTCATCAAGTTCCGCAGTTCGCGGGCATCGCACGCCGGGATCATGTCGACGCGAGGCTCGAGAGGGGCCCTGGAATCCACAAAGCAACGTTAAATAGAGTCTGCGTGTAATAGTGTGTCGTATATGTGCGGGTGGTTGTGTACTAGCATTATTCATTTGGATATATCGACATCGATTAGTCGTTTCTCCGCTATATCTTTATTTTTCATTATTTTTTATTACATTTATCACATGTTCATCGCGTCGAGGGAGAACATTTCGAGAAACCTTTTTGTTTTACTTTTTGAAGGAGAGAAACATCGCTGCCTTTGGAAGAACGTAAATTCTTTCCCTTAATTCGCATCCATTTATTTTTAATACTGTTTAGTCCTACATTGACCGTACACCCTCTGATAACAGCAAACTATCAACAGTTGGGCTATTTCAATAACTGCACGATTCGTATTCAAAAATACAAAGCAGCGAGCGACAATCGCGATCGTCGGCGTTGCCTTCCCCTATTTGTAAGACTATCGTGCGATTTTTTTTTTAAAGATGTTGTCCGATGTACCGTAAGGCCAGAAATCCGGGTTGGCAAGTGCGAACCTGACTGCGCGCTTTCCATGCAAAGTACATACAAAGTGCAGGAGTAGATTCGCGCACACTGACCGGGACTTCTATACTACGGCGCTTTTGATTACCTGAACGCTTGGCTTAGTGAAATATCTGCGGTGATAATTGACAGAAGGCAACGTCGGCGCCGCGTGCTCGCTTCATGGTACAACGAATTTTTTTAATGAAGAAACGCTGCAATGCAAATCTTTTTTTTCCTTTATCGCTATTCACTAATAAAAACATATATCATCGTATTGATAATAATGATAAAGACCGTGAGCTAATCAATCAATAGTGAAACATATGAGAAATTCACTAGCTAAGAAACGTAAACTCAACAATCGGTGGAGACAGGCGTCTCTCGCTGCAAACGAACAGAGGCAGAGGGTTTGGACTTCGTGCTTTATGTGTTAGCCAATTTGCATTTGCCAATTGTCGCAAAAAAATCG
This sequence comes from Eurytoma adleriae, assembly GCA_900480045.1. Taxonomy (NCBI): domain Eukaryota; kingdom Metazoa; phylum Arthropoda; class Insecta; order Hymenoptera; family Eurytomidae; genus Eurytoma; species Eurytoma adleriae. Next base: position 224,460 of record UXGC01000177.1, on the reverse strand, counting down.
TTTTTTTTTTGTCCTTTTGAATATCGAATTATTTTTAAAATAAAACCCATGTCACAATGTTTACTCGACGACAAAGATTTTCCCTACTTACGAGAACGAGCTTCCTCGAGTTTTCCTGACCTCGACAGGTTTCGATCGGCTTGATATGTAGTATGTCGCGCTCTAGCGCGTCAAATTGCCTAACTAAGTTTCCGGTCGGCGCGACCGGAACGTGAATGTGTGGGATTTTCGAGTATGCAGAAAATCCTCCTGAGGCTATGGCACTTTCGAATTTAAAATCATAGTAATACGGTTAGTCCTTTGGAAAATTAAAACTGGTTTTTACCGAAAGCAGTTTGCATTGGTACGTTGCGGTCATGTGATCGACCTTCGCTTCACGGGCTGAAGAATTATTATCCGTCTGAAAGTTTCGTGTCTCGATGAACTCGCTCGCGAACTAATTTTCTTTTTCATCTTCGATATTTTTATACCTTTTAGGTTTAATTCACGATATATAATGTCCTCGACTCTTAAACGCTATAATTTAGTTTTCAATCTACGAAAAGTCGCATTCGCAATTACTTTAAGTTCGAATTGGGTTTTCTTTTACTTTGTTCATTGAAGAATTTATGTTTTGGGTTTCGTTTCTTTTTTGTAAGTGTCGATCACGATAATGTATAGGTAAAGGGAGGGTTAACTTTAACGGATAGCATAGAGTTCCAAACGCTCCGTAGTCTACAGACATTCAATATTAAACAGATCATTTAACTATCATCGTTTATAATACCGCTAGAATAGTTCATAGTCGTAAGTTATATCAATAATATAATCATATTTATATATTTATATATTTATATATATATTTTTATAGTTAAATATCATTAATGCTGAGTTTTTCTTTTCCATTTTATTACACTTAGAAGTCTCATTAAAAGCTAGCGTATAAATGATGGGTAAGAAACGACCACTTTCCCAAAAAACGTTGCATCCCCACCGGTGCTACATTACACAGGGCGCATCGCGGGCGCTCAGTCGTCGGATTCTCGTGCGGCTCGCGCGAACAAATCTCACGTTTTTCGATCGCTTCTTCGGGGCGGAGCCGAGGCTTTTTACCGGCTTTTTTAGTTCGCCACGAAAATCCGGCGTTTCCTCTCAAAATAAAGGATGCATACGACGATAAAGCGAGGAGAAACGCAACGGGACATTAGTGTCGTCGCGCGATCCACGAAAGAAAAATATCGTAATATCTTCGACAAATCAGAGGTAGACCTATTTCGATAGGGTCACCCGTTAGAACCGGTGCACAGAACCGTTTCGCGCAGTGGATGGTTTGTTTACTTTTTTTTTTTAAATAGCCATGTACCGGATTTTTCTTCGTCTTCGCACTTTAAATCGTAATCTAGATCATTTAGCGCATTTTATCATACATAGTCAATCATACAATAATAATCATCGTAAGAATCATAATAATCATAGTTAATTAGTAATCATTATGTTGTCCTTTTTCCACAGTTTTTTTACCTGTTAATACTATTTTTATGTAGACTATAGTTTAGAGGGTATCGAGAGAACTTGGAAGCAAATCTTACATTTCTCCAGTCGGTAAAGCGAGAGCGTTGGGACATTTTGAGGTTGCTTTTGTTCCTTTGTTTATGTAGAGGATCAGAGTTTATTTAAAAAGGATGCTTGCATTGACAAGGACCAATTTACTTTTTAATACTTATCGGGACGCACTCTCCATCGAGTCCCGCACGATAACCTACAAAAATGAGCAAATTTAATAGTCGGCGGTTCGCTAGTAGTGCTTCAGCTGATGGCGACGCGCGCCTGCTTTCTTCTTCATTTTTTCCCTTTTATTTCACTTTATTTTCGCGTGCTTATCGCTTTTTTTGTTCGATGCTGATACGATCACCTTTGAAAATTTTCGTTATCCAACCTTATTTTATTTTCTTGACTATACTTTTGCGTACCTTTTTTTACCTATATGTACGTTTATACTTGCTTGTCATCTGCACGGGCGATTACGATTATGAGCATTGAGACTTTGGCTATGCTTTAAACAACTTGAACATGCTATTTTTTCTTGTTAGCTCTAATCACGTGGGCCAGCGACCGTCTTCTTTTACTTTCGAATGTCGTGGCTCTCGTGTCCGATTTCCTCTTTCTCGCTTGCGATTAGCGCTAATTATACTTTTACTTTTTTATTTTACTTTTTTTTAAAAGATCGACTTTCGGCTCTGTAGGCTGCTTCAAGATTTTCTCGATTCATCAAAACGTGCACGGTCTTGCCTGATAAAAATATTGGTCCTGACGAGTTCATTTGTACGGTGGATGCGGTAACTGAAAACCTGTGGCCGCTTGCGAACGGCACTATTGTCGTAATTTTTCTTCGGATAAGAAGGATGAGCTGCTAAACTGAAAACCCATTTGCATGTGTGTATCTGTGTGCCGTGGCAGTTATCAAGAATCCGATGGAAAATCATACAGTCGATTATCGTATTATGTCACGAGTTAACAACGAGTCACAGAACGATCTTGTGATGATGCGGTGGTACTTAGTTCATGGTTTCATTCTCATCTGTACATATTTCTTTTTTTCTATTGTTACTTTTGCTTTACACTTCTTCATATGTATTTTAATTTAATATTGCATGCTTATCAATCTTACAACTGTGTCCATTTTTTTACAATGCTTAATGAAAATACTGTCGGATCAGACTGGGCTTGGAGGTTGTTGTACTACGTAATTGTGAGATGATTTGGGAGTACAAGAGTTGAAAAAGTTTAATGTTCCTGTGCTTATGGATTTGATACAGAGGCTTCGTACGCCAAGTGTCGCATTCAAAAAAGTCACGGCTTTTTCGAATAGGAGCAACGACGAAGTTTGTTTGATGCTTAATAATGAACGTGGCTCTCGTGTCAAGCGCAGACGTAACGAGATACGAAGATCGCTGTCACCTTCCTATTTACATCGTTTCTAAACGGTCAGAATTGACTGTGAGCTGGACGAGCTGGCCCAAACGCACACCCGAATTACATGTCGTGCAGGCTAATACCGAATCGATCAATTTGCTTGCAATCATTAGAAAAACGACGCCAAAGATAATCAAATCGTACCGAGAAAGTCAATCATAACATTCGCCTCTTTTTTTTCTTCGTTTTTCACAATTTTCATCTTCAATTTGAAAATTAATTATTCAGCCACAAGAAGAGTCCGGTCATAGAATTTAGTCCATTTCTCATGATTTCTTTTTTTTTTTAACGAATTTCGAATGGTCACGGTTGCGATGACTTGACCATTACAAACCTCTCGCTGATCGGCGCATGCGATTCTGAGTAGCTGGTTTTCCGGTTTCCATATTTCAGGTCTTGATATTGGTTTTTTCGTTACAACGAGTGTCCCTATTTTGTCGTGGGTTACCCGTCCACTCGCGTCGACGTGCAGGAAATGTTTTTCTCAATTTCTTTTTCCTTTCGATGAAAAAGATATTTTGCAATATTGAAGGGGTCGTTTCGGAGTGGTTCATTTAATTTTGGGATCGTCGGGACGCGCGACTGCAGACCGCGCGGGCGGGTTCGTTACTTCAATTTTTTTTTAAACGCATTTTTTCCTCCTGTCTCCATCGTTTCCAAATCACTTGATTACAAACGAAAAAAGTGAGCGATCTTGAGATTGTTGCGGTGAAAATGTCGCTGGTGCGAACGTCCTCGCCGATCGCTCGTCAATTTTGCCTTGAGATCGGAAATGAGCGAGCAAAACCTGCCCGGCGGCGATGCGCCGTCCGCTGGAAAAGTGTATACTAAGGCCGATTTTGGTAAGAATACGTTTTTGATCAACTTTTCATTTTAATGTAAGGCGCAAACGTGAAAACTTGTACTTTTTCCTTGATGTGTCCTTTGGATTCGGGCCGAAACTGCGTGTTTTCGTGTTTTCCCACGTGTGCGTGCGTGTCATTTATGTGTACTCGTGTGTCGTGGTGTGGAGGTGCGGGTGGGCTATGAGTGTCTGAGTGTTAGTGTGCGTGTACGTCTCGGGTGTATCTGCATGATATAGTAGTTTGCTCGTGTAAATAATGTCTTGAGGTTTCCCTGTAAAGTATCTTTATTACTTTTTGGTGTATGCCGAAAAACAGAATTTCTGTTGCCTTTTGTTATTTTCACATATGTCTTATTTAACCCCAACTTCACTCGTCTGAAAGTCGTTTTTCATTTCCATATTTTCGTCTCTGCGCAACGTAGATTGAACGTAAAGTGTGTGTCTCCATAAGCGAACTCAGGAAAAACGCCGGAAAACTTTAACGAAAGCTATTTCGTCGAAATCGGTATGTTATATACACATAGTTCCTTCAATTATCGTAATGTGTTCCTTAAAGTAGACAGGATTTACTCAATGATCCATCGCCCTCGTCACAGGAATAATGCCTCTGATCTTGCACTGCAAGTTTATGTGGCACTGATCGAGCTTTGGCTCGACGTAGTCTATTGCAACATATAAATATTTTAAAAAATATTCTGTATTACTTGTTATTGTTAAAGACTGTATATATATTTATTGTGCGTGTGGAAGACTTGGAGTCATCCAATTATCTATTGCAATATTATGGTACGGTATCTGGTATTCTCAACCGAAAGCGAATGTTTCAATTGTTACGTATTTTAATGAAAAATTCATCACTGCTCGAGTTATTATACACTGTACTACGGTAGTACTACTATTGTTAAAAAACATTCGGATAAGTTACCTTTTATAAAAGATGTGTGGTCAATTGAAATGGCAAATTCGAAATTCAACGTGCGTACGAGAAAAGTAATTTGCTTGCGGACACTAGGTCTCGGTTGAGAATACGTAATGCTTGTGGGAAAAATAGCAACAAGATCAACAGATTTATTATATATCTAGGACGAGATGCGATAGAACTAGAGTTTAAAAAGTACGATGCTATAACAATGTTGTCCCAGCTTGGACTCAAGATATACAAAAGTCCCGCGGAACGCAGAAAAACAATTCCCACAATCCTTTTCAAACGTTCCCTTCGATCACTTTATTGCCAGCTTCTTCTTTGCGAATAAGAACTCGCAATACAAGCGAACGACGAGTTCGCATTATTGACGTTGTGTTATAATGTTCCAGTTGTCTCGTGAACTTGGTTGTTTTTATGCTTTCTTTTCTATTAATTCGTTGAAAAACGATCCTCCATTTATGTATTGTTAGTAATCTTCATCGAGTGGTCCATACAAAGAGGAAGTCGGTTTTTTGTTGTCTTTGAAGTTTATAACGAAGGTGCATGGAAAATAAACGTGGTTAGTTGTCTGCTCCTCTTTTTATATTTAATATTAAAATTGCCGGAGGGTCTGCGTTGTCTTCGAGGACTTATAGACTCGAAATGAGGTGATCACTATCTTGATATCCTCACACATCAACGTGGTCGCTGCTCCGCTCGTTTTTTACTTTTTCATTTCCCTCTTTTTCTTACTTTTCCTTTTTTTTACTAATTATTAAACTTACTCCTAAGAGTTTCTATTGTTAAAAGTACATATATGCTACTCCCACTGCTTGTTGAGACGCGTTATCTCCGCTTATAGTTTTCGTGTGAACCTTACTTGTTTTTTTTATTTATTATTGTTTCCCATTTTTTCTGATCTCGTGCGATTTCTTCGGTACAGATATTAGTTTTCTCGCATTGCGTGATTTTACCTCTAATTTTCAGGATTGCTGTTTTTTACTGGTTAATGCGCAACCAAGGTGTGTTAACGTTTTACGGAAATTTTATTTATTACTTTTGCTTTTGTCACATTTGCTTCGTTCGTTGAACCAAATCCTTGAAATTTCCAGTTCTATTGGTGCAAAAGAAATTGAAATAAAGATTGTACGTCTGCAGTGTGGACTCGGAGAAACAAGGGTCCACGCGGAAACTTCGCATTACTTTTCAATTTGACGATTCTTTTTTCCACGAATAAAGAATTCTAAATTGTTTATAACATTTGTTAATAACGCTCCCAAAAATGTCAGTTGAACTATTTGCATTGAGTCTCGTTCCTGATTGCAATGTGCCGCGTTCATCTCTTAATCTTACTTATGTTTTTTTCTTTTGTCTCTTTCTCCCCTTCTCTCTTTCTCTCTCGCTACTGAGTCGGACGACGGGACCTTGATACACTTGATTTCGCATGTTTATTTTTAAACGTTTTCTATCATTCTTCCTCACGCTCACCACTTTTTCTTCACTCACGTCACTCTTATCAACATTCGCGTCAACTTGTAAAACCCTCATACATTCACGCCTCTTCGCCAAAGTTGTGCTGTATGAATGTGTATGTGTGTCTCTATTTCTTGTTCTACATTGCCAAAAGAGCTGCCAAAGAATATTCGTGCACGAAGAAAGGTAATAACTTTAACGCCTTAATTTCTTAATTTTTTTTCATCTTCATCTTACATTACACTTAACGGACACTATAATTTTTTTTCATCACGTTAATCGCCTCTTTTTGTCTCTCTTTAATTTATTCACATACTAAAGTCGTCTTTACAATATATTCGCGAACCTCCCGGTAGGCAAGGAGGTTGGCTTTCTCTGTATAATTTTTTTTCTTAATTCTCTCTCTCCCTCTCTCTCGCTCACGTATAATGCTTTTTTTTAATTTTTTGATGCCTCTCGCTCGATTCCCATTCTCTCACGCACTCGGACACTATCACTATCTCATCTCTCGTTTCTTCTTCTTTTTTTCTTATTTCCTTACTCTTCTCGACTCTCTCTCGCTTTTCTCATCTAGGATCGGTTTGCGCCGAACGTCTCCAGTCCGTGTGGCTCCGAACTCAGTCCGAAATCGCTGATTATTATTTATGCTTTTATTTTACTCAAATTTTTTTTTAAATATAACATCGATGTTTTTATTTTTTTTACAGCGATTACGTTAAACGGGAAAGATACATCGTTTTTCCGCGTCGCGGCGAGATCGCGAGATTTCCGGCTTCAACGACGGTCGCATCAAGGACACTTGGCTCCCTACGCTTTTCTGCACCATCCACTTTAGTCGAATAAAAATCGCACCCCCCCTCCCCCCTACCCTCTTACACCATCCACTGGGTGGGCTAGCTTTTAATTTCCCATAATAATCTCATCCAATGCCTCGTCGCGGTATTCAAGAGCGCGCCCGCGACGTTTTCCCGTTTCTCTCTTTTGCGCTGCAACTGAACCCGGTTTTAATGAGTTCGCCGATTCCGCGATCGACGTGACCGTAAGACCTTCGCAATTTGCTCTTATCAAAAGTTAACTTTCAAAAAATGCGTGGCAATTTCACGTCGAAAGTTCGTTTAAAGGACCGTTTGCTTGCTATTGTTAGAAAAATGATAAGCGTCCTAAAAAGCTCAACAACTCGACGGTTAACAAACAGTGTGGCAGTGTCCCCGAGGGCTGGAGTATCGACAGACCCTCGGTGCAGTTATGCGTTCTGTAAACAAGAAAGTTCGGTATTAAGAGTCGTCCGCGGCAGGAGTATCGACTGCAACGCGAAACACGGAGGAAAGAAAGGATTGTCCCGGAGTTCGGTGGGGGTCGGAGGAGTTGAGCTTCCTAGTTTTTGAGATTCCGTCGACGCGGAACCGGCGAGGAGGAAGAAGTTAATCAGCTTACGGCTGAGGATCGCGAGCGAGGACCGGAGTAGTCGACGGTCCGTCCAGCTCCTTGTACACTGTCTGCAAAGTAAAAAGTACACGAGTATAATCGAGCGTTGAAGTCACTCGACGGCGGTGAATTTCGAGGTGGAGCTCGAGAGAGAAAATTCCGCGACGCGGGGTCGAGCTCTTGAATAGCCGCTGGAGACGCCGATTTCCTATAATAATCCACGTCCGACCTGAAAATCGCGTCATTAACCACTTCCGACTTTTTATTTTATTAATTTTCTTCTTTTTTTCTCTCTTTACATCAGGCTTAAACACGCTATGCGTAATGAGATTATCACACAGGAAAAATTGTTCACGCGGTGTCAACAATCAGTTGGCGTAACGCGCACGCGCGACTCGTGCGTCTTTTTTTCTTATTTACTTTTTTTTTTCTTTTAAAAACGTAGTGTAGTCTCTCTCTCTTTCGTCGAAATACGCAACGCATTCGCACTCGCTTTCTGTGTTCGGCACGCATAAATAAGCACGCACACAATCACGTACCTCTCTCCTCTCATTGTTTTTTTTTATTTTATCCTCTTACCTTAATTTTCATAGCCACATGTACATTTAAATTCTCTCGCTCGCACTCACACTCGCCGCTCTCGCTCGCTTCTCTGGTTTTTTATTTTAATTATTATTAATTTTTTTTCTCGTTTACTAAGTTTTTAATCCCTTTACTTTAGTGTTTTTTTTTCTTATTTTTCTTAAAAGCAATCACACAACTTTATACTCGAAGCAATTACAATTGTGCGCGGGAGGGCGCGCTTTATTCTGTGCCCTAAGTGCTACGAAAAAAAATCTATTGGCGCCCCCCGCGTCCGATCACGTCATTTTTTTGCGGACATCGCTTCGCGTGATGCGTGCACGCACTCCTCGTTTTTCTTTACGCCCCCTTTTTTACACGCGCTCCCTCTTAATAGTCAAGGAATCTTTTCTCCCTTATCGTTTCATCACCTCTTTAAATGCTTATCTCCCTTAATATTGGTTTCTCTGTGGTTCGACACATTTTTTTTAATCATTTGTCTTAATTATTTCTCGCCCGTTTCTCTCTTTCTCGTCGTTATCACGTCTTAAATTTGAAATCTCGATAGTTTATAATAAGAATCATAAGTATCATTAGTTTATTAGTTTTTTAAAGTATAGGTATGCATCTTCTCTCGCTCCTGTTTACCTCTTAGTTAATCGTAGTATAATAATTAATAGCTTGCAAGTGTTTAACGTTAGATACTATTACTTAATATTCTGCTTACGAGTTCCTTATTTACGCGTTTAGGTTAGTACGTATGCTTACTAATCTCTCTCTTGTCTCGCTTATCGGCTTTATCAGCTCTCCCTTTATTTAACTTCCTGCTCGATGCTTTCGCATGCGTATTAAAAAAATTTTTTTATTATTCTTTTCATCATCACTCTTGCAGTTTCTCCCTCCGTGTCGAGTCTTTTCCTGGTCCGAAACGGTGAGTCGGTCCCCGTGCGTCAAACCACTTGGTACGCGAACCTAATCGCGCCACGCTGGCCTATTCCGGTATCCTTAATCGTCAGCCACGCGAACGCACCAGAGAAGAGCGTCAAATCTCGTATTCACACGTTTTACCGAGCGACAGTGTTACTTTTCTATTCGCGAGTCCATTTAATTTGCGTTTTAAATAGTGATTCACTTAGAGAATGCGTAGTCGATCAATCGACGCTTGCCTCGTCGTGCTCGATTGACGTCGGCCAAGTCGTTCGTAACGAGTTCGAATCGCCTCCCCTCGTTCCCTCGCGCGTTGTGCTCCGCGAGTTTCGCGATTGTCACGTCTCCGCGCGCGAATTGATTCGTTGATTTTGCTTTTTCGTCGAAGGGCTCCGATCGATCGCGGCTCAGAGCCGAGTGTGGTACTTTTCGAAATTTCATTTGCGACGTACACGAGGATAATACGGGGGATCGTAGAAATGAATCAGTCGTAATCGGTGGGCGGCGTCCATATATCTAAATTAACAACACTTTGTCCAATAAGATAGAATTGCGACTTTTGCGCGGTTAATTAATGGTATATACTACAATATAGTGTTTTGAGTTTCGTGTCCCCGTCCGGAGTCGTGACGAACGCTTCAATAATTGTCCGTGACGATAAAAATCGCGCCCTCGCTCGACGTACTCAGTTGGAAGGGGCCGCTGGTGAATATAAAATTTTTACGTCCATCACAATCTTCGTAGTTTCACAATAAATAAATTTTGATTTGTAGGAACATTTAGCCGAACTGTCGTTCCGTCCCGTCCCCCGTCCAAGAGACCCCGGCGACGATACTTCATCTTTTTTTGCTCGTTTCACCGCTTCAATTTTTTTCTCTCATCGTGGCTTTATCACGCGAACGCGCGGCGCTGCACGCGGCGTACCCGCGAGTGTCCCGCAGGGCTCCCGCGCAACTAGTTTCAGGCACGAAATGTATCAATTTAGACCAAACGACGAAAGTGCCACCGCAGGCATTCTTAAATATACACATATATATAGGCCAGTAATGCCGAAAGTGTGAAATATCTCTCTTTGTCTCGCGTTAGGCCAAAATCGAGCGAGGAATTCATTCATTTTTTTTGTTCGACTAACAGCAATTTCTCTCTTCTTTTCTCTTTTTTTTAGCAATTTTTTCTCGTAAAATAGTTTAAATAGTCATCTTTTATGCGGAGGGGAGCGATGCGGGACGCCGGGGCGCGCGCGCACGGCGGCGGTTCTACTTTGTTGGGGGAGGGATCTTTCGGACGTGGGACGCGTGCGATTCCAAAAACGTAGGCCGAGACGTTCTCCACCAGCGGACTGAGCAGCGTCGCCGAGAGGCGCATTTGAAGACGTCGCGCGTGCTTCCAAATTTCTCCCGTTCTGTTTTGTTCTTTTGTCCCGTTTGCTGTCACTCCGCGAGTTTGACGTATGTGGTATATAATCATTTGTTGTTGTTTCTCGTGGTCTGCAACTTAAATTAACCAATGTGAACTTAAACATAAGAAGCGGTTTATGGTATGCATTTAAAGAAAACAAATCTGCGTAATGGGTGGATGAGGTTTGCAGGATCAAAAATCATAATAAAGTATTCGTGTTTTCATGGTTTTGTTTTTTTATTTGTGTGAATAATAATAATGATAATAATAATAATACCAATAATAATAATAATAGTAATAATAATAAATTAAATAATAATCAATAAATCGACTCGTAATTAATCAAAGGTATAGTGACTCGTGACTAGGTTAAGACTCACCGCTTGCAAAAAAAAGTGTGTAACGCGTGATGGTTTACTACATAAATTATAATCAATCACTATAATAATAGTAATACACAAATAAAATATAATAATATTAATTATAAATCGTAACTAAAAGTACAGCGTGGCGCTTGGTCATGACGAGAAAGACAAAGGGGAAGAAATAAACAATAATAATAGGGGTAGGGGCAAAAGGTGAGACAAATTAATTAGGAGGAACAAGCCGATTGCAATAAAAATAATAAAACTAAATTTGCGCAATAATTAAATTAACATAAATTATGCCTTTGTGTCGCTAAAATCTTAGTATGTATAATTGTATAATAATATAATAAGATGTCTTGCAGTGTGGTGTCCGCGCTTTCGACGACGACGCTCCGCAAAAAAATGCCAGGTATCAGGCCGTCGTCGAAAGGGGCGTGTATTTTCATCGACGCCGTTCCTTTCGTCAAACCGGAACAAAATAAAAGACATCTCATAAGTAGCTATAATGATACAGGAATCACGTCGACTCGCGAGACACATTCTCTTGCAATAAATATATATATAATATATATAGCATATCTTTTTTTCAAAAAATTCTATCTACAAGTCGCGAACCCCCGGTCAATCAGAGGGTCTCGCTTATACACGGTATATATATGTACCCTAACGACAGTCCTCGCGAAGGCGTCCGACTCCGCTTGTGCGTGTGAAGTTTTCCTCGTGTGGTTCCTTCTTTGCGTGTGCCCCCTTTTCTGTGTACGCGTGTGTCGTGTGTCTCTATGCGATTTTTTTTATACACTAAAATTTCATTCAAAGTTTATTAAATACTCCAACGCTCGACGAGGCGCCTACCAAAATGACGCCGCGCGCCCATCGAATCGTTCGTTTTCTTTCCCTTCCTTTCGTCGACTCGAAATTCTAATATATACCATTTTTAATTTTATATATATATTTATTTTTTTTCATATAATCTACTCTATATAGATACGTACCCGCGTCTAGTTAGTATACATTTTTTCTCCATTTGTTTTTGTTTACCTAATGTCACCCACACCCACAGGACGCCGCCGTTTATTATTTTTGACTCATTTACGTTACTTAATTTTAAAAAATCGCTTTTACGTCCGCTTTTGATCGCGACACTCTGAACGTCTCAATAATTTAACCGAACGCGTTTTACATCAATAAACACCGGACCAATGTGCAAATAATTAACGTAAGACGGGAAATTTCTCACTGGATGCAGTCGTTGCTCAATTCTTCATTTTTCTCAAATTTAAAGTACGAATTCACTTAAGTATTAAGATACTATTGCAAAAGCAAAACCGTGTACTTTTCAGTTCTAAAAATCACGACGAGCTCTTTCTTTGAGAGCCCGTTAAATTTTTGGTACGTACACTGCATCGGGAGCCTCCTGCCGAAGGGAGCAATTGAACCGCCGATTTTCATCATTGATCATTTCCTCTCTTCCCTTCGCCAAGAGGCACCGGAGCGCTCCGTACGAAATTCGCGCCGCGCATTTAAAACACACCAAATCGCCTACGCAGACCATAACTATGTACACCTTAGGAACCTGCGGTTCTCGTTATTTAATTTTCTTTTTTTTTTTGGTTTATTGTTTCTCATTAATGCCTACAAGAGCTCGGGTCCCGCGAGCAGCCGCGCCAAATGCGGAGCGGACCTTTTGAAAAGAAGCGTCGGGGAGAGAAGGAGACGCGCGCCGTTCTGATGGAAGCGACTTTGAAAAGCGCGGGCGAGGAGGCGTCCGTGCTTCGTTCCTTCGCAATAAAATAATACGATGCGCCGTGGTGGCGCGAGCACGAGCCTCGCTCGCTCGTATAGTCGAAGCCAAAATGTGTCGCTCGTCCTATTCTTCTCTCCTCGACGCTCTACCAGATCCGCCGGCGCGTTTCGCGCGGTGCCCGCGATCGCCTCGAGGTTCCATCCGAGATTGATAATAATTGATGATCATATAGTAGTTTCGCAGAGCCGGTGTCAAAGGTCGAGCCGAGCGTCGCGCCGTTCACCCGCCGCGCCTTCATAGTACGAAAGTGTCTCCCGTTTTTTTTTTGTTACCTTCAACCGCGAAAGTCTTTCACTACTGGTACGAAAAATTTTGTCAGTTTGACTGAACGATCGAGAGAGTGAGCGAGCAACGACGTCGAACGAAGGGCTTGGCCGTTCGTTTCACATCATTGCCAATTTCGTGGAGTTTTCCTCCGTTTTTTTTTGCGCGCGTAAAAATTTATAATTTCCGTTAATTTCGTTTTTTTTTTTTAATCCGCGGCGGCCGAGGCGCCGGGGAATTCGCTCGCAGCTCGTTCGGTCGTGGCGAGAGCGGACTCCCCGGACTCGCGATCTCACGTCCGCGCGCGACGCTGGTCGACCCGTTGACACCCGAAGAGACTTAGAGTGGACACGGTTCTATATCTCACCCTCTGACTCTGCTACACAGCATGAGGCTTACTTATTTTTTGTTATTCGTCAATCGGGGCGCTGTCGAGTGTTCATCAGTGTGCGTGGATGTGTGTGTTTCGTTTATTCATCACCGGGGAAAAAAAACGAAAACGTGACTGTCCCTAAAATACAAGATGGTAGGTGTGATCTTTACGAACGATTCAGAGCTGTCAAAAGGTTTTTCTTTTTTTTCTCTTAAAACGCATCGTACGATTAACCTCGCGCACTCTCTGACTGACCTAGTCATCTACAAGGAACGCCTCGATTCATTAATACAAACGCATAAACGCTCTCGTCGTCGTGCTTTTATTTTGCTGTCCTCGATGTGACGTTCCTCTCAGCGTCTTCTCCGGCTTTGCACTGCACTATCGGTGGTCCGCCGCGCGACCTGCCGGGCGACAGCCCGGGCGAACATTATATATATCACTTGGTGAACGATTAGCGATTCTGAGGAATTCCACTGGGCTTCCCTTTGTTTTTTTTTTAATTAGCGTCAGTCCATTCAAAGGGAATCTGTCCATCCGTTTTATGCTTCGTTAAATCTCGTAGTTTAATTGACACTCGCTATCCTTCGACCGTTCGCCGGGCTGCCGGGCCCTCGGTCCCGTCGACGCACCTTCCCACGTGTGTGTCCGTCGTCGGCCGCTTCTTCAATCTCCTCGGGTGACGATCTCAGCTGGGCTCCGGTCGGCTGCTGTACAGTGTTTCGGCGCCGCTCGGGCGCCTCCCCTCCGTACGCTCCCGTGGGAAGAGCGACGTGCGGCGGCGGCTCCGCAATTTGCTTTACACGCTTATACACGATACTTAATTTTTTGTCTTTTTCCCTAAGCTATCGCTCGATCGCAAGTTTTGCTCGGTTCGTAGCACGCTTTTTTTTCATTATTATTTGGTTTGCTCGCTTCGATATGTGACTAAAGGATACCTCTCGCGGGGGTAACGCACCGCTCCGACGCTGCGCAGGAGGTCGGACGAGGTGCTCGAGCCTCCTCCCGTCTCTCTATCTCTCATTTTTTCATTTCCCTCTCTCTTGCTTAAATCTTAATTAGTTTTACCAGACGGCAGGGTCCTTCCTTGCCATCGGTAATGGTAACAACCGAGAATACCGCGAAGAGCGACGAGGCTTCCTTCACTCGAGCTGCTCCAAGAAATTGGGGCTCTTGAAGTACTCGGGGACAGGGTCGTCCAGCCTTGAGATCACCTTGTAGATGGACTTCTTCCAAGACTGCTCCGTGTCCTTGCCGCCCTGGATCGCCTTGAAGAACTCCTTTAGCGTCTGCTCGACGACATACCTGAAGTTCGACGGTACCTGCAAGCGAACCATCAAGTTAGCGTTGCTTTAAAAACAGGGCTACTTAAGCTATTTGCAACATTACACTTAGCGAACACAAATATAAAAGCGGCATTAACATTCATCTCACTTGTGTACACGTTAGTGTACTTAAAGCTTTCACAAAAATAACTTGGCAATAAATGTACTAAAAATTTCTTTTGCGTGCATTAATTTTTTTTGTTTTTTTTTTCTAAATAATAGCAGCAACATAAAATTGTCATAACGTGACGCGTGTTGTGTTCTGTGTAATTGCGCACCTGAGGATTCCATACCTCAATGTGGTTGTTTCGGTTGTAGTGGAGATTGAGCACCCGGTAGATCTCGGAATCGCCACCGACCTGGAGATCTTCGACGTTTTTCACGCCCTCCGAGACAGCTTGTCTCGCGTATTTCTCCATCTGTATATAGTAGAACTCCCTGCAACGACAAAAAATTCAAGCGTTAATATTGAAATATTATTATTTAAGGGGCTTTAAAAATACATCCTACACACTCGCTTGAACTCGCAGTTCGTTAAAATAAGGATACAAGCATGCACTCGAACGCTAATTAATTAAGAATCGATATCGGTCGAGACAGATAAAAAAAGTAGTTAAGAATCGGACTCTATTTTTTAGTACTAACTCGCGTTAGTTAAGCAAAATAAATTGATGAGATTCATAAAATTGCCGACCAAGAGGTTGCTATATCGAAAATAGAACTCCAAAATGCGACTGCAGGATGTTTAAGCAGATCTTGATTGCATTATTCCTTCGTCAAACTGCAACGGGCGGGGCTAAAGAAATTTTATCGAAAACCTTTAACGCCGCGCCGTCGAAACTCGCGTCTGCGGGAGAATAAAGGGCGCGCCCTTTTTCCGTGCAAAAAACTCTCACCGCCCGAGGCGGCCTTTTTCGCGCAGCGAGTCAATTGGCGCGCGCGATATCCTATCGATAAAAGCAGACTCTCGTTCGCGGCGCGACATTCAACGTCCCCCGTCCGTCGCGCGCACCTTGAGCGCAAAAAAAAAACGAAGACAGACGAAAAAAGCCCGGGGGTAGGGGAGGTATCGCGCAGAAACGAGGGGGGAGGCGAAAAGTGGCACGGAGCGGGTCTCCGAGGACGGCACTCGCATTGTCGCGAGGATAACGCGCGGGACTTGGCGCTGATTACGGAGGGAGTTGAGAAAATTAAGATTTCATCCCGAGGTGCGCGCCGCGTTTTAGGTCGATCGATGAAGAGCCCCTCTCTTTCTCGCGCGCCTACGAGGAGGTCGCGGAATGCCGCGAACGCCCGATGCGAAAAAGACGCGCGGGACGAGGCAATAAAATAAAAGAGCGACGAGCGGTGCACGCTCCGGTGGGAGCAATATTTTAAGATTGTTTCCGCGCCACCGACCGCCGATCCGCGCTCCAGCGGTTTCTTCGGGGCGCGCTCACCGCCGCGGAAGAGTCTCGAGGTCGCGGATCGAGAGCGCACGCACCTCGCGGACGAGTGGCCCGCCCGCGCGCTAATTAAAACAATCCGGTGAAGTGGGGGCGCGCGATAAAGCCGCGGCTGAAAAGATGAGCGCGCGAATCGGGAATCCGCGCGGTGAATCGCGGCGACGGAGTGTCCTCGTCTTTTCCCGCGAAGCGAGGGAAAAGGCGCGCGCCGATCGCGCGGGCGCGCCCCTCGACTCGAAATATTCTCTTCGCGCCTATGATCCTTAACCAGCGAACCGAGGGTCTCGCTGACGGATCGCCGAGTATAGGTGGAAGCGACGCGCGCGCCCCTTTTTCCTCAGCGCGTTATTGACGCCGAGTGCCTAATTAAAGCAGACACCCGCGGAGACACACACGTACGGGGAGAGAAAAGACACTCGGCGATGGAGGGACTTGAGGCTTTATGCGATAAGAGAGACGCGCTCGCGTATTTCGACGGAAATGGGAAAGTTCGCAAAAAAAAAACGAGCGGGAGAAGAAAGGAGAGGTGGCCGAGTGGTGGAATTGCCGCTCTCGGCGGCCTCTCCAAGCGCCGTCGACTGACGCGCGCGAGAGCGACGTGTGAGCGCTCGAACATTAAGAGAAAAGGGCGAAGGGTGGAAGCGCCGCCCCGAGAAGACCTCGTTCATTATAGCGCGTTATAATTAGGATAATAATAAGCCCTCGAAGAGACGCGGTTTTCTTGCGGAATGCGCCGCCCGGGGGTGGCGGGAGAGGCGCGTCGAGGGCCCCTTCAGCACCAGATTCGCGAAGGAGCGCCGGCTTGATTATTAGCATCTAATTACGAGGCGGACGCTTTTGTCTCCCCGCCGAGAGAATGACTGCGCTGAAAAAGACTGTCTCTTGGCCCCCTTGTTTTTCCCGTCTCGCTCTCTTTTTTTTCGCCCTCCCGGGCCTCTACACGCGCTGAAAGATCCTCCTTCGCGCGAAAACAATTAGGTCTCTCCTTTTCCTCCTTCTGCCTCTTTTTTTTTAGAGCTCAGCCTTTTGACTATTCTTTCGCCTACGGACTTCGTACCTACTTCTTTCCTCGCGCTGTCTTTGTTTTTCTTTCAGGACGCGCCATCGTTCTGGATATCCTCCCGTGCGAACAATGCTAATGACTAATTAGAGGGTCGCTGTTTAAATCTTAAGAAAAATCCTCCTTTATTTTAAATCAAGACTCGTTCCCGAGTCCACGGTCTGAATAACTTTGCGTTCGTAAGGCAAAAATTCGTTACCAAGGTAAAAAAATAAATTCCCGGTCTACCCTGCATTGTAGCTTGAAACGTGATTCAAGATGACATTTTAAGGCGGTACGAAAGGGGCGAGACGATCGGGGTAACTTTCTTTCAGCTTGAGAAAGGTAACGGGCGGTTGGAGTGCCGGTTTTTTTTCTTCCCCGATAGGTATGCGTATCAAGGGGCCGGGCGAGGCGGCGAGAAGTCGTTCCTACCGTTGGGCGACTCCTCGAGACGGCGTCTTAAGTTTCGCGCGCGGCGACTCACCCCTCGGCTCCCATTCATCGGCCGCCGTCTCCGTGCTTTCTCGCGAGGCGCTCGCTCGCCCCACACCCCGGCCGCTCGACGGTTACGTCGGCCGACAATGGGAGCGAGCGCGTGCGCGAGATCAGCAACGGCCCGTGCACCTTCTCCCCCTGCGAAGTCGACGGCGCGACCCTTGCCTCGCCTCCTTGCGCGCGACTTTTTCCCACGAGAGAAAGGAGCGTCCCCGCCTCCTGGGCAAACAGGGAGGGTCGAGGCCAAGTCGCCGGTATATACATAAGAAAACGGAAAACCGTTCAAGCCAATTAGCCGGTGCGCTATCTCTCCCTTTGCCTTTAAACGGCTCGTCGCCCCATTGTGTACCTTTTTTCCTCCCCGTGATTGCGGTCTCCGCTGACCTGCTTTTTTTCCCGCCATTTCCCACCGCGTTGACTCGCAGCCCCTGCCGGAACTTCCAGGTTGCGTTTCACTTTAAAGGTTTACTTTGTAAAAAAAAAATTTGTTTTTTCATCGACGTCGGAAGATTTTCATTTTCAACGGCTTTCAAACGAAAGCGCCAGCTGCTGCGAACTCGCTCGCGGAAGAGTCTTAATTAAACCCGCGGATCTTTGATGTGGCGTAATTAACGTCGGCGACAATCCGTAAGAAAAGAAGTCCCTCGCGCCTAAAGAGCGAGGCGCTCGCGCGTCTTAAAAGCGGAGGCGCTCACCGGGGTGCGAAACACCCTACAGTCCATTCAGCGGGCGCGTCGAAAGAGGAGAGCTCCTCTCGCCCTCCTTAATTAGTAATTAAACCCTCAAAGTCGCCGCGCACCGGGGAGATCGCGGCTCCCCCCGCCTAAATCCGCCCTCGGACACGCGCGCACACGATGCACGCGCGCTTATTAAGTGATTTAGCGCGCGGGGGTGCGAGTCGCGGCAATTAAAATATTAAATTAATACGCGCCTGCGACCTGCCGGCGGTAATTACAAGGACGGTTTCGCGCTACCGACACGCCCCGCCGGCACCCGGTTCTTTTCTTACGCGGAGCGGAGGAGAAGGAAAGGCGAGTGGCGTGACTGCGGCCCTGCCTCGGCCGGAATTAATTGGGCGATCTTTTGAACGACGATTACTCTTGATGTAAGTTTCAATCGCCGACCCGAGTAATTAGACGCTTATTGCTCAGTCATCGTGTAATCGGTTTATCATATTTCCTCGTTGGAGCTTAATCTCTTTTAGGCTTAATTTTTAATCGTAATTTGTAATCGAAATTATTTATTAAATTTACTTTAATCGATTTTTCAGATAAGGCAAATCTCTACGGCACGTAAGTTAATACTATATTTATATTTAAAAATTATTCATAATTAAATAATTGCAAATGCAAAGAAGATGATCAATGCGATAGTCTCCAGCCCCCGAAGTTACTCGTGCATTGAATTAACTCATCTCCCCTAGGGACTGTTTTTTTTATCCGAACATTTTTTTGCATCTTCGACTCGTGTTCGCAAATTCGCAGTCGGAGGATCGTTTTCCAAGAGCAATTGGCGCGCGTCTGTCTTGCTCTCCCCGCGCATGCTAAGCCATTTTTTTCCAGGACCAAGTTCGGTAAGCCTCGGACAATCGAACGCGATCGCGCGGCAGATGTGCCCTCGACAATGAGCTACTCTCGCTTCGAGAAATCGCTCGCTCCTAGGGTCAAACGACCCGGAGTTGGTGCGCGAAACAGAGGGGGGGGGCACGGGGAGCAGGGGAGAAGAAGAAAGAGAAAGAAAGAGGGGTGCAGTAGAAAAAGGCCAGACGTATACGCGTATACACGAACCGCTGGCGTCTCCGGTGCCCGGTGCAGCGGGCGCGCGCGGAGGAGAGCGCGTGCGTGTGCGCGACCGTGAAAAGAAAAAGCGATGTGTGCGCGAGCGAGTTGCAGAACAGGGGGTCCGCGCGTCGCACGCGCCGATCTTACAATGAATATACTTTTCGCGTGTGCCCCGTATACACGTCCTTCACCGGCCCCCCCTTTGCATCTGGTTGCCTTAAAGCTGCTCTTCTATACCTTCACCCCTAAAACCGACGACTCGTTCCCTTATTTCTCTCCCCCTCTCCCCCCCTCCGGAGCCCCCGCTCCCGGTTCTCTTAGCTTCTGCCCTTGGTCCGATCCCCGATCCGCCTGTATCTTTTGCGGCTCCTGGAGGCTGCCGACGCTCTAGCCATTGCCTTCGTTATTATCCCTTTTAACGGTGGAGCTGATCCCGATACGACGAGAGAGACGGAGATGCACGTGCACTCGGGAAGCTCGCCCCCCAGCGGTGCATAGTTTGCCGATCTGATTATGGCGATTAAGGAGCGATGACCGGCTGTATTCATTGATAGAAAAAATTTGTGTACACCGATATTAATCACCAGTAAAATGAAAGTAACGGTTGCTTTCACTGGATAAACAACAAGCTTCGGATGTTTTAATTTTAACGCGAAGTTGATTTTTCCCGAATAATCTCGCGAACGCAAATCGCGCGCCACTCGCGCCTAGATTAAAGCGAGTTAAACCGGTAGCTTAAGGGACGGCTCGCGCTTAGAGGGGTAAATATCAGCGGCCGGCCGGCCGTATCAAAGCTTTCACGGGGCACATAAGAGAGCGAACTCTTGCGCCGCGATCAAGCGACGCGCGAGCGAGGGACGGACGCGCGCGCGCCTTTTCTCTCTCGTTTCGGGGCGCTGAAGCTCGGCGCCGCTGCTTTGAGCGGTTTTACTCTTCGATAGCTGCGGACTCCGGACCGAGAGCGAGAGAGAGAGAGAGAGAGAGAGCGAGAGAAAGAGAGAGTAGTACCGCCCCCGCGAACCTCCGGGCAAAGTACACACATAATACGTGTCGGGCGGCCGCGGCGGCGTCGTTGCACTTCGGCCATCCAATGAGTTAGCCTATGCGCCTACCCCGGACTTTTTTCCTTTCGCCTCTCTCTCTCGCTCTCGCTCTTCCCCGTCCGCGTGCTCTTTTTTTCGGCATCGATCGCGCTGTCGCGCCCACAGGGCTTTGAGATGATGCACCTCTAACGCGCTGCATATAACGAGACGGGAAAGAGAGGAGCATTCTTGTAGACGTGAAATTCAGTGGCCGTGCTGCACGGGAATGTCGTTGCTGGCGCCGCCGCCGCTGCTTTTGTTTTAGACAGAGGCCGTCCGGTCGGCCGGTCGTCGACACCCGGTGTGTCGTGCGCGTACCGGCGAGAAAGAGGAGAGACACTTTCGCGAGCGCTGAAAAATAATGCATCGGATGACGGAGCAGCCGCGAGAGGCTTCAATTTTTATGCACTCGGGATGCCACGTAATCCTTTGAAGATCGCTGAAACGAGGCTTCGGCTTTTTATCGGATTCGCTTTACTCGCGCTTGCGTCTTTCGAACCCCAATTGCACCGTGGGACTCTTGAATGTCCGTTAAAATTTTCGCGGCAACGGGACGCCCGAATGAAAAGCAGACGGCATAAGATCGGCTTGGATTTCGCACTCGGCGAAATCGCATCTGCTGCGAATCCTCCTGTCGCGTCGTTATACGAGTCCCGGGCGCATCAGTTGAGCACACATCACAGACGCGGCCGCAGAGGTGCGTTCGACTACTTATTGGCGCGGGGATGGGGTTGCCTAGGTTAGGGTTTCCGAAACGTCCTTTGTCCGAATGCGTATACGCATATAAGTGTATGTGTCTGTGTGTGTACAGCCGTCTGGTGAGCAGTTACTCTCGAGGCAAAAGGAAAGAGAAGAGATCGATAAAATTCTTTGTTGTCGAGTTTTGCCTCCTGCCTCGCCGGCACGATCAACCGCATTACGAATGCGCGCGCGCTGCACCCCCTCGCACGTGGGGCTTTCGAGAGGGATGAACGCGATTTAACTGATTACCCTGTTTTTTTTTTCACGACCTTGGCGATATTTGCTCTCGGGCATTGTTTAAACCCGTCGCATTATATCTCTCTTACTTTTTTTTTGTTCGAGAGACAAGTCGTGTGTCCACAGCATTAAATAGATGACATCTTCACTCAATGTCGCTTCTCTCGTTTTTTTAAAATTAATTATAAAAATGCAAAAGTGCCGATGTCAATAAACACACAGGCGAGATAGCGCGCAAAAGCGACTTACGCGTATTTATAGACGCGTCGCCGCTGTGGACGAAAAAAAAAGTTGCCGCAGAGGCGAGAGGAAGGAAGGCGAAGCAGTCGAAGCCGCTTCTCTCCTCGATCAAGAAAAAATCCGCGATAAATTATGGGCGCGCGCGTAGCATGACCGATGAATGGAGAAAAATAGACGAGCGCGGCGCTTTTATTTTCTAGTCGAGAAAACGCATCGGAGGCGGCGGCGGTGGCGACGACGTTCCCTCTCGTGCGAGCGAAGGGTCAAAAGGGTTGCGCGCGCGCGCGCCTCGCGTCTCGCCATGCTCTGTATACCGCAATCAAGGAGAAGCGCGCGTGCGCCCGCTATTTTTAAATGCCTCGCCGGCGGAGTCGCACTTTAATGAATTGCTCGCATACGGGTTCTTATAATGCGCTTTTCCTCCTGCCAAAGGAGGACACGGGCGCGTCACCGTGAATTTCAATGCGCGCAGATAGGCTGAATTTATTTCGCCGAGTGAGGCAATTCCGATTCCTCGCGGACGACGTGTAGGTCCGTCAATTTGTTATATTACATATCCCATTGGCGCGCGTAAATGGCTCTTTGTCCGTGCGAAAAGTGATGCACAAAGACGCGCATAAGATTGGCTTTCTCCTTCCTCTAATCTCGCTGGCGATCCCCTCGCCCTTAATGTTTTCATTCGATCATCTCCCCCGCGCCTTTCTCTCCTATTTTTTGTTTGTCTCGCCTTCGGACACAAAGGAAACGTACCGGCCCGGGACAAAAACCGTTACGCGTCTTCTTCGCACGCGAGCGGTACGAGGGGGGTGGCTGCTCCGTTTTTCGGGGGACGCGCCGGCCCACACGCAGTACTAGGCCACTGGGTTAGGGCTAAGGGTGCGAGCGCACGTGTACACTGCCGGCAACGAGCGCGCGCGTTTCTCTCGCCCCGTCTCCCGTACCGAGAGAAAAAAACGGTAAACAAGATTTGCTAGACAACCGTTGGGCGCGCACACGCTATTAACGCACCATTTCTTTTTTCGACGGCGGTCTAATCGAGCCGCGATTGCGAGACGCGTATATAGGTGCGCGCGGACGGGAGAATATGAAGTTTTAGACCGTAGGTATAGTCCGGATGAGAAAGAGAGAGACGGCGCGAGACGGCGACGCGACGGTTGAATGACATTGACTTTTTATAGTACGAGTGGGGTCGTAAATAAGTCTGAAAGAGGAAAAATCGATTCGAGTGTGTTGTTGCTGGATGAGTGTGCGAGGCGAGCGAGCGAGCGAGCGATTGTCTGCCCGTTCGCCGGCGGGCGAGGGAGGGAGACGGGACGAGGCGAGCGGCTGAAAGTTGCGCCGATGCTTAACCCGACGTCGAGCCGCGCGCGCATTAATTATTTATTAACGAGCCGTAATCAATGGAGACACTGCGCTTTACGCCCGGCATCCTGCGAGTCCCGTTTCGCCTTTTCGTGCCGCGTAATTATCCCGTAATGTTTTTGCTTATCGTACAACAGCTCGATCGGAAATCCGTGTTCAAGTGTGCTGTCGAAGATGCGCGAGCATCGAACTCGCCCTCGCGAAAAAAGGCAGATGGCAATCTCGCGCAAAAAAGAGAAAAAGAGAGAAACGGAAAAAAAACCAATTCGCAGATGCTACTTGGGAAAAAAAATCGATCGCGGCCTCTCGTATCTTCGGCTTCGGCTGCTCCACTCCAAGGACGGAAATTAATCTCCCCGCCGGTGGGGTCCCCTCCCCCCTCGCGACAATGAATTTTCGACGGCCTACTTGTCGAGCCCGTATATATAAAACGCGCGTCCCACAAGATAGGAAGGAGTCTACTTGGGCTCTCGGCCGCCCGCATGCGGCGCGCTCGCGGACTTCGCCTCCGGCATAACACTTAGGAGACAACTTGGCATATGGGCGATGTATATGCGCGACGCCCAAGTCCTCCGCGCTAACTGTACTTGACTCTCGAGAGCCTAATCGCGTAGTCGTTACGGCGAGCGCCAGCATGATTCTCGCGCGATTTTTCTTTTTTTCTTTCCTTCTTGGGCGCTTGAATAATCAATGGGTGCGATTGCGTCTATTTTTAACGGAGATACCCGAGGAGAGCGTCTCGTCTCTACTGCGAGTGGCATATTATAGTCGTGTGGGTCGTTGATAATGTTTCCCGTGCGATAAACTTGCCGTTTAATTTTCATAAAATCGGGGATTCCTTCGGACTGTTATTACCCTTGAAATATGCGGTACTCGGAAAACGGTGGTTATTAAAGTGACCGTCGATAAGGAGTAAATGGTCCGTCCTTTCGTCCGTTTTTAATCGGACGAAATGCTCTGGAGTGGTAAAAGAGCAAAACCCCCCCGGGCGGGGGGAATATGCACTTGTTCGCGAAAGGGTGAACAAAGAGAAAGGGAGCACCGCGAGACATCTTGGCTTTATCGGGGCGGCCGAGGGAGAAGGAGGAGGCGGCGGAGCATCGGAAAGAAGGCGATCGGACATTGGCAGCCGGCCAAATTAAAAGTAGCGAAACGAGGCGGCGTCGCCCGGCCCCCGCCGCATCGACGAAACTCTTTCACCGGCGGAGCAAGGGTATCTCCTCCGAGAGCAAAGATGAAGGGAGCCGGGCGATCGTCGGGGCGGTTGCTCGGCGGATGGTTGTAAAAAAAAGAGGGAGAGAGGGGCGGGGGCGGTCGCGGCGGCAAGGAAGCGTTTTAATCTCGCGGCAACGGGCGATTTCATTTGATCTGACTAGGCGCGTTATTCGCCGTAAAAGACAGATGCAATTAGCTCGACATCGTTTTGCTGACAAAAATATCGGATAACCGTGTCTCTCGCGCCGACCATCCTCTTTTCACTTTATCGACGAGATTTTTTTCTCTATCCGCCCCCTACCCATCCCCGCTGCGATTTCGCGAATTAGTCGGCTCCGAGTTAATGCAATTTTACTCTTTGCGAGAGTTCGCCGATTATTCGCTCGACAGTGGAGTTTTCTTTCCGAAATACTTTTTCTATTAATTTTTTTTTTTTTTGTTAATTTAATAGCGACTGCGGTGTGCAGCGTCGGTGATGTAAAAAATTTCATCAAACGCAATATGATAACAGCATTATCGCGGCGAATGCGCTCGTATAAAATACACCGCACAGCCTCGCGAGCGTTTACCATGTTAGCCTATTAAGGATGGCTCTCGCATTTTTTCGTAAAAAACGTCGAACGGCATTTTTTTTATCTACGCACGCAAACAGCCACTCCGAAATTAAAACAAAACAAAAAAACGTGCACATCTCGCCGAGCTTCTCCCTTTTCATCAGTATATCTTTAAAAATCATTGTTATCCGTAAACGCGGAACGAGCTCGCGCGCGCAAGAGAGAGAGGCAGAATCTCGCGCGGGGAATCTACCAGTCGCGAAACAATGGCGGAAGATCGTTCGTCGGGCAAAAGTTGCATTTTTTTCCGCTTCGACTGTATATTTCGGCGCGGGGCGCGCACCGACGAAATTCAAAGTGGAAAGAGAGAGGCGAAACGCGAATTGGCGCGGGGGCGAAAGCGCCGAGTGAGAGCAGGAGCGCGAGAGACAGATAGACACGGGCAGGAGCTAACGGGTAAACCGAAAGAGAGGCTCGCGGGTTGAGCGGGGTGGAGGCGGCATTTCAAACGAAATCAATTTGAAGTCTCTGACCAGTCGAACATTACTCCCGAGCGAGCGCGGGAGGGCGGGCGGGAGAGGCCTCGGGTAAATGTTGGCCGAAACGCAGTAATTTCACGCCGATTCCCACGCTTCCTATTCGACGTTTGAAGCCTCGCGAGAGAGAGAGAGAGAGAGGAGCGCGTCGATCAAGGGGCGGCTCTAGCGCGCGAGAGCTCGCAGCTCCGAAATTTCGCGTGCTTTTTTTTCGCTCGATGCCCAAGAGGCAAAACTATGCGAGATTGCCCCGCGCGCGCATTGCGCGATATAAATCATCGCGGGCACGCTGTTTACATCTTTTATTAGATCGCGCGGTCGGTACTTTTTGCTCCGGCGAAAACTCAAAATGAAAAATTCCGAAGACCGTGATAAAAAAAGCTGAGGAAGCAGCATTTCAAGAGCCTGATAGAACGAGTGCACCGCCGGCGGAGGCTAATTGTTGCGTCGCGCGGGCTCCCCCGGGGACTGCTGGCCGGTAACTCATTTTGATAAACTGTTTTCCGAGCTCTTTGCCCGGCGATCGCAAATTAAATCCCTCCGCGGAGCTTTGGCTGCGGGCTAAGCCGTGCGGGGGCGGGGATCGCTGTACCACTTTGGAGCGCGCGCAAAGGCCGGGAGCTGCCTGACGCGCCGGCAGATCCTGACGGATACACAAAGCCGATTAGGCCGGAACATATTATCACTCGGAGCTTTTTTATTTCCTCCCCGTCTACCGTCGGCGAATCGAGCGGCCAAAGAGAAGAGTATGTGCCCCGACAGCGTCGCGCACCATCCCTGTCTCCCAGACAATGCATTAGTGCTCTCCTGCACATCGCTTATTCTTTCTCGAAATTCCTGCTTATATCCTCGTTTTTTTTATCAAACATTTTTTTTTGAAAAAATCGGGCATAATATTGGAGGCTCTATTTTTAACTTAAAAGATAAATTAACGAATAAATTTACGGAGATTAGACGAGGTGTCGTAAATAAAGAATCGAAGCGAGTGCATCTAGGCTGGCGAGTGTTATATTATCTATCGAGAAAAAATTTCCACCCGCACAAAAGAAAAAATCTTTGATACGGAGTGTACTCGTTTCGCCGCTGCAAGTACAGCCGGCGATGGCTCATAGCTTTGGATTAGCCTTGCAGCGCGGCGGCGATGCCTCGCATCCCTTATAAAGTCTCCCGACTCACTCCCCTCGAACCTCCCCTTTCCTTTCTTCTTCTTTCTCTCCTTTTCCCGAAACACGACTCGTCCCCCCCACGCCTCTCTCTCTCTCTCTCTCTCTATTCGCTGTACATCTCTGCAGCAGCGATAGCCCTGCGGCCAGGAGGGCATTGTCTGCCGCCCAGCCAATACCTCGCGCGAGTCGCGATGCTGCTCATTATCGCGGGGCGGAGGGTGGCGAAGACCGGCGGACCGACGAGGGCAGGAAAGGGGAGGAGGAGGCCGGCAAAGGAGGAGCGAGACGCAGCCGCGCGCGCAATTGAAGAAAAAGGGGCAGCGGCCGCCGGCGCGCTTCTTCTTCTCCGGACTCTCTTTTTTTTTTTAAAGGAGGGTCGGAGGAGCAGCCCGTTCGACGAGCGAACTCGTGTTTCGCCCGTCCCCTCCCTGCAGCGGCCCCGGGAGGATTCCCGGCTTCCTTTTCGGTTTTATTTTGCTCTCTTTTCCGGCCGGGTTAGAAGTAGCGCCGCGCGGCACGGCAAATTGTTTCGAAGGAACGCTGAGGAAGGACATTTCGCTTCGGGGGGGCCATGTTTAATTGAATGACCGAGTACGACGTCGATTAATTACCGCGTGCTTTCGCCTCAAGACGAGGTCGTTACAAGAGAGCGATCGCGATGTCGGATAAGCGCGAGATTTAATTATATTTTTTTCGCCCCCTTCGACGAGCGAAACTTCGATTCGAATTGTAAAATTGGGGCGAAGGATCGTTAGGCGGCGACTCAAAGTTCGCGCGGCTCGCAAACGAGGTTGATATTTCTAAGAAAAAGGACTCGACTGCGCGCTCGGTAAAGAGCTTGCAAGCTCCGCGGCAAGGCGACTAATTAATTCGTATCGCGAGGCCAATTAAAAGCGGCGGCCAACTCAAACTCCAAGTTAAGACCGGCCGCGCGTCCCGTATCATTTCCCGCGCAAAGTCAATACAATGTCGCGATAAAAATAGAGGCGTAGGACGGCGGAGCGAGCGCGGCAAAAAGACATTTTCTGAAAGTTTATTCAAGCGAGATTCCTTTTTCTCCTCTCGCTCGCGGCGTCCGCTCCTTTTCGCGCGGCGAAGACAAACTGCGCGCCGGGCGCAATACACACAGACGCGAAGAAAAGCCGCGGCTGCAAAGAAAGAAGCGAGAGGGAGAGGAGAAGAGGGAGAAAACGAGAGAGAGAGAGAGAAGTAAACACTCGATAGAGGAACGAGATACGAGCCGCGGAGAGCGAGAGCCAGCGCCACTAATTAGTGCCAAGAACGTAATTAAGTAATTTTTAATTAAGTGACTGACTGCCGTTTAAGCGCACAACCAGCGAGCGCGCGGGAGAAGGGTTCGGACCTCCTGGCGCGGCGCTCCTCTCATCCGGGGCCAAAGCGACTCTCCTTGCGCTCCGCGCGGCAAAAAAGAAATTCCCTTTTGCCCCTCTCGCTCTCTCCCTCGGCGAGGACGCCGCCGGTGGAAAGAGGTCAGAGCCGAGGCGGATGGCGGTTCTTTGCGATTTTATTTTTTTTCACCCCGCGCCCCGGCTTGCCAACTGGCGTACACAAATTATGGATTTTACGCTTAGGGAAGCCTGAGCGCGACAAAAGTGCGCGGGGATCGCCGATTCGCCGACACCTCGCGACATCAAAGCTCGCGCTCGAGCTCCCTTCGGCCCTCTCTCTCTCCCGCGCGCTCGCTTTAACGCGCCTCCTTCTCTCTTGCTCGACGCTCTTTCGAGAGACCCCTGCCGCGTGCTTTTCCCGCGCAATTTATTTCGTCATTGGGTCGTTGATGCGCTCGAGCATTTAACGGAACTGATTGAATCTAACGAGTGCTAGTGCTAACACTCTTTTGCGCTTTTTTATCGTTATCTTTGATTAAGTGTTGCTTTCGATTAAAAATCTCCGTTGAGGTTTACGTATTTTAGGGTCTGTTCGAAAATACAAGTTACTTGGTACTTTCGCGAGCTGAGAAACTTATCGAACCGTCTGGTAACGTAGACGAGTGTCACGCCCGGTTGGTAATCGATAAACAAAAAGAAAGGCAAAAAAAATCAACAAGTAGAGAGCAAACGGGAAAAGTTGAGTAGGAGAAAGCAGCGGTAAGCGCGGAGATCGGGTAAGGGAGGGAGAGAGACGACGAGCGGGGGAGAAAGAAAAGTTACATCTTAACTTCCGACAGCAGCTCGTTAACGAATCTCTCGAAAAAGCTCGAGACGAGCGCGCGCTTTCTCCGCTCGGCGCACTTACGTGCACATCGAGATCGCGGAAAAGTGGAAGAGAGCGAGCGAGACGGAAAAGGTGGAGGAAGGAAAGTCGGCCTCAGCGGATGCGCTCCCTTGTATCTTGCGGAGTCGGCGACGACGGAGAGGAGGTCTCCTCGTCGCGGCTGGAAAGCGAGAGAAGGAGAAACAGAGAAGGGAGGACGGAAAAGAGCGGAATCCGGGGCCAAAGAGTTGCCACTTCATTGTGCCATGCGGTGAGTTTTTAATTAAGGTGCCGCCGCGAGTTCCTCGAGAGAATCTCCGAGGCGCGCGCGCCCGTCGAGTATACAGGTATACACTGCTCGCGGAGGTCGCGGGGCTTTCGATCCGGCGCGCATGCAAACGAGTAAACAAGGCGGCGCCTTCGCTTTCTTATGCAGGCGGATGCATATCGGGGATAAATATGTAAACGCTCGCCGAGGGCGGGCGCACTTCCTTTGTGGCGAAAAAGAGAGAAGAGGGATGGAGGGCCCTCCCCGGTGAACCCCTCCGCGGCGCTTCCTCCGTTTCTTCGAGAAACTGCAGTGCGTAAACGAGAAAACAAAGAGGGAAAAATCCTTCGCGGACGAGTGGATAGAAGAGGCGAAGAAAGCGAAACGGATATTTTTTCTTTTTTAAAAAGGCCTGCCGCGGAAGAAGACGAGTCAAAGACCAGTTGTCGTCTTCCGCGCTTTCATTAAGCGAAAGAAACGGGAACGGAGGAGCGATACAGCCCTTTTCACCCCGCCTCCTTCACCCCTTTTTTTCTCTCTCCGCGGAAGGAAAAGAAGGAAGACCGGCGAGGCTCGCGACGAGGCCTATCAGAGCCGCGGCTTCTCCACTCCGCTCTCCTCTCAAAGCTTTTTGTCTCAAAGGACTCGTACTTGCTCATATTGCCGGCGGAGCATCTCCGGCTTTCTTCCTTTTCTCCAGCGGAGTATGATTCTCGAGCGCACTCGAAACGAATACAGATATAAATAGGCGGTGGAAGACGTCGCGGCGCTCACCTCTTTCCTTCCTCGGGCTCTCGAGCGAGTGTCCCCTTTCGGAAATTCCCGAGTGGAGGTTCGGAGTCGTGCACGGCGACCCTGTCCCTCGCGCGGCGTACGGATGAAAGGCTCCCGCGGAGAGTACGACCCGGGGATACTCCCGGCCCTCTTTTTTTTTCACTTCGCCGGGGCGCGTTCTTGCGTAATAAACGCTTAGTTTTCTCGAGAGACGCCGCGCGGAAATTCGCGGGGCTGCTTCGGAAATGAAAGGCGGAGAAAGGAGCGGCGCGCTCGGGCGGCAAAGAGAGACGAAAAGTAATAAGCGCGCCGAAGAAAACTGGAGCTCCCGCGAGGAGTCGCTTATATATCTGTGTGTGTGTTTACGTATAAGCGTGGTAATTGCCGCGTGCAGCCTCCACTTACGACCTTCCGCCTCGGAAGTTTCGCCCGCTCTTTCTCTCTACTTTTCCGGCGCGTTGCGCCCGAGCAAGGCGGAGAGGTACAAAAAAAAAAGAACGAACGTCGCGCGCATTATGCGCGATAGGTGCGCCCGAGGGCGGATATTCATATGCGAGGCGCAATAGGCCGGTACCGGCGCGAGCCTTAAATTTTTTCTCCGGCGGCTTGTACGCTCCTCCGCAATATAAGGGACCGCGGAAAAAAAAAATGACGCGCGCACTCGAGCAAACACACGCACGTTAAATGGCCCTTTTTCCTATCTCGCGGCCGCACGCAATCTTGAGGGATTAAAAAACACGGCCGCGCGGGAAGGAGAGAGGCGCGGCGCGAGAAGAAAAAGGGCGGGAGCGAGAGAGGGAATGAAAAAGAGGGGCGCGTCCTCCCGGCGCGGCGTGTGTGGAGATTGCCTCTCAGGTCGTTTGCACTCAAGATTTCGGTAATCCGCCTGGCTCGCCGTTAATTAGACGCCTTTTCTCTCTCCTGCCCCCGGCCTTCTCTCCCTTACGTGCGAGCGAGCCTCGCTCTCGTGTGTACACGAGCGCAGAGCCGCGGTGCCCCGGTCTCGAGAATTCCCGACCTTAAGTAAGAGAGCCGCCCCGAGGGTGGCGCGCGGGGGAGTGTACTCGCGGAAATATTTACCCGCGCCGAGCGGCGCGCCGGAAAAAAAGCCGGAAAAGCCGCGTCAAAACGGACTCCAATTACCTTAATAAGTTCGGTGGAAGGAGTCTCGCCCTTATTGCCACTCTAATATTCTTCTCGGCCTCTGCGCTCCCTCCCCTCTACTTTTTAATGCCCGCGTACAGGAAGGCGAAGCTACATAAAAGTGACGGCCGAGCATTCAATTTGGGTAAGCACGGGGCTAATGTCGGCAAGTCATGTTCCTTGGGCGGCAGCTCGTAAAGGGGGTGCGTGAAGACGTGCGTGCGTGCCGCGGGGCGGAAGGTGTCGGAAAGGAGGCGCGCCGCGGCGACGCTAACGACGGTCACGTGCCCGGGGAGATAAGGGCCGCGCGCAGGAAATTTACGTTTAGAGAATTACCTCGTCATTATGTGCTGACCCCCCACCACTTCCCCCTTCGATTACTACTTTCAGCGGGGCACTTTGTCCGTCGACGGAGACAGTGCCGATGAGCCGATAAGAAAGGCCGAAGAAGCCTCGTGCGCAGGGCCGCGTGTGTACCTGGGAGATGGACGGACTTGATAAGGGAGGGAACGACGCGTTGTCCATCGGTCTTACTGCGACTGCTTTATTTTCCCGTCGCTGTGTACTTTTCTTCTGGCGTTGTACTTGCTTACGCTTTTTTTTTGGTTTGCCTTTTTTTCACGTATGGATTTGGGAATCTAGGCCTTCAGTAGCTGTTATTCTCGGTCGAACCCTCTTTTTCCCGGGAAATTATCAAAGAAAAAAAGGCAAATTACTTTGCTATAAGTGAATTAAGCGGTTTCAGATTCTTTGAAAAATTACTTGCAGAAAATAATTAGTTTCGTGGAACCGTCAACTTAATTACGTTTAATATTGATCATCGTATTAAATTGTTAAATCAAACTTTCCACAGTCAGACTATTAGAAATTTTGTATTTATTAATGCAAAATTCTTTTTTTAGCACAAGAAACAGTTAGTTAATTCATTTAAGAAAACTTAACTAAATTAATTCGAGATTCAAAATAGACTTAATTATTTGTAATTTAATTGACTTCGCTAGTAAATAAAATTCGAAATAAAAACGTCCACAAACCGTCGAAAACTTATAGCATTTCTTGCTTTCTTAATTTCGCTACTTTTTGGCTGAATATTTCATCAGCGCTAAATTATTCAGAGATTCCCGAGACACCTCGGCGAACGATTATCTCGCACATGGCTAACTTTCCTTCTCTTTATTTTTTGCTCTTTACCAATTCGTGCGCGATATCACCGTCACTCTATCTCCAACCCTCTCGCTCGTCGTCTATAGGCAATCATAGCCACGCGAAATCGGCCCTTTCATATTTAAAGAGAGAAAGTCGTGCGGTAGAAAACGCGGCGTGGGGGAGGGGGACAAGCGGGGACAAAGCTTCCCGACCGTCCTCGAGCAGGTTTTATCTCTTGTTGCGCACACGTACGCTTCATTGTCCATTACACGACACGAAATTTCTTCTATCCATCGCGATAAGAATCTACTCGCGACGTCGCGTGTACTGTTCTGGTATCTGATAAAAAAAATCACCCCCTCCTCCCCTCCCACGTCCCTTCGCACTCTCCGCGACCCCAATCGCCCTCGAGTCCGAACACTCGGCTATAGCTGTAGTTCGTTAAAGTCTATCGGTGAATGCGGGAAGTGATATATAAGATTGAGGGATAGGTCGATTATTGCACCTTAAAGACGTTGGATGGAATCATACTTGGGATGATTCAAGAAAGAAAAAGACTCGCTTCTCTACAGCTTGAAAATATTATAATAAGATCGCAAAATTATAAAGATTTTAACTTGAAAGAAAATGAATTAAGTGAAAAATAAATAAATTATGTTATGTAAAAAAATTACGTATTTTTTCTTCAAAAGACACATGAAAGGCTTTTCGGAAAAAACCTTTTAACGTATCGCAATCGTCGGACATTTATGTTTGCATTTATTTTCAAGCCATTAAAACGCGAGACTTTTTATTCGAATATCAATCATTCGGCTTCGCCTTCACTATTTTCCTAAGCTCAAATCCATGACGCTTATTTTTTCGCGATTACTAATTCATGCCTAGCCTCGTTCGCCGACATCGTCGCGGAGCCTTAAAATTAACGAAGCTTGTAGATTGATATCCCGCGGACAAGACCATTTTTCCCGCGCGCTCGTAAAGCAGTGATTAGTCGTTCCCGAGTCCCTTGAAATAAAAAAAAAAAAAACAACTGAGCTGGATGCGACCGGGTTAAAAAAAAAGAGGGACAGCGTCCACTCGAGATTTCTTCGGCGACGCTCGATATTGGCTCTCGTGACGAAGGCACCGCGCGCGGTTACGGGGGTGGCGAGCAACGGGGCATTTCCGCCTCGGAAGCCGTGCATTAGCCTATCAGATCGAGCACGCGCCTTTTTTCCCGGGGAAAAACCGGAGACGGCCTTTCGCGCGAGCGCGCGTGATTAGCCGGCCGCGGGGGTGGAGGGAAGGATGCGCGACGACGAGGCGATCGCCGATACGGCGAGGAGGTGCGTGCGCGAGGCCCCCCGGCCTCGTGAAAAATCGACTGGCCACGAGCGTCCTTCCCGCTGCATCGTAAATTAGACCGACGATTTTCATGTCCTCCTCGATCGCGCCTCCCCTTCCTTTTTATCCTCCTTCGAGTTTCCTCCATTTTTTATGTCGTACGCTCGCCCGGGGGACGGCCGGCTCGAAGATGGTGCAGATAAGGAGAACGCACGGGGAACTTTTCGAAAAATGAGATTATTAGTTTGCCCACCTAATTGTGATTGATTCCGGTGATAATTACCGCCGCGAGCGCGTCTATGTTGACGACAGCGAAAGGCTCAAAAGTGTGACTTAACGACTTCCGGCATGAGAGAGTCGTTCGACTATCCGTGAATTTCGGCGGTAAGGGCGCGCTGCCTTGAACTCGCGAATGCTCGAGCGGAAAAACGCTGAATTACTTTTTAACCGTGAACCGAGCGCAGCGAGTGCATTTCTTGTTTATTCCCCGGCTGGCGCAGTCTATCGGAAAAATCGAGGAAAAAGAGCATGAGAAAAGGGGCTGCAAGGCACGGGAGGGAAGTCGCCCCGCCGCGTGCAACTCACGTTGGCCCCGGCCGCTCGCGCTCCATATAGATATATGCGCGCGAATTTTGAACCGTACGAGAGGGGACGCGCGGCGCTGCATGGAATTGAAAGGATTGCTACCCCCTGCACCCACTGCAAATAATGAATTTCCATCCTGATTTTTTTTAAATTCGAGGAGGATTTAATTTCTATCATTCCACTTAAGTGTTTGTTAGTTTACAAAAAAGGCAAATACGCAACAGCTAATTAATTGGTTCAATTATTTAGGGCTTGTAAAGTCACGCTATCAGAGCCCGTAAATTAAAGAAACTCGCCGTGGCGTATCTTAATATTTCTAATGGACTTAGGATTAAAATATTCACGAAGCCCGCCCGCTCTTTTTCGGCGCAGTACCCGAAAACAGCGTCGCCCACGCCACGTAACGTAGGCGCCGGGATATAATCGCTGCCGGTCTCGAGACGATAAGGAAGCGGCCGCGGCTCCGGCGATCAATAACGCGTGAATTAGAAGTGGTAAAGGCACATATCGCGCCGTCTCTTTCTCGCTTTCCGCGACACATGTGCGCCGCAGCGCCTTATATCTCGCATCTGAATGTACTCAGGCTAATTATAATCAGGCTAATGCCTCGCGGCTCTCGAGCGCCGGTCAGCCCCGGCTTACACCTGTGCGCGCCTACGGGCGTACACACAAAGTGAAAAGTGCCGGCCGAGCGAGCGGCCGTCCTTACTTATCCCGGCCGGGCGAGCGAGTCTATCTTCGCCCGGCGGATAATTAAGATTCAGACACACCCAGACCGTCTCCTGGGCTCTGACCGCCGCGTGTCTTTCCGCCTGGGTGTGGTTCAAGTCTCGATCCCGCGGAAACCTCGTCCTCGTTTGCATAAGCTTGCGGGGACACGCTCGCCGAGCGATTTTCACCGTTTTGTCGCGGAAAAGGGGCATCTCTGCAGTCGACGATGCGACCCGAGCGTGTTCGATTGGATGCGGACATGCCGCGCTGGCGAACTTGGGAATTCGAGCGATGTATGTCGAACTAATCTAGCGGTGACATTTTTACATTGATGGAATAAGACCTCGAACTGGATCGTACGATTGACTCGTTAAAGTATAAAAGCTTTAAATTTTGTTGAAAAAATTGTTGACTTTTAATGTTTCAATTAAATTTTAATTATAATTTGAAATTTGGTATACAATTAAAGAGTCGAGTATTACGATGCAGTTAGAAGAGATTTTTTTAAACGGATGCAATTGACTTACCTGAAATTGGAGAACCACTTGACGAGCTGCGCCGTGTTGTTCTTGTTGAACTTGATGTCTGGGAAGTACATCTTGAGGACGGCGGAGGACGGATACCTCACCCAGAAGAACATCAGCTTGGCCTTCCTGAGATGCATCGGCGTCAACGTCGACGAGTTCACTGTGGTTAAGGAAATATGTCTACTATATTGTGAGAATTCCAAAAATTATTCACAATCACGGTTGCGACGCAATTCACTTCGTGTTAGGAACATAAATTACGTAACCGCGCAACCGAACCGACCGATCTTAAATTTTGGAATTCAGCCATACGCAATCGTATGGAATTTTAAAAAATCGTTTCTTTACTGATCGCTGATGGAATAAAAGAAAAAAAATTACTTTCAAAGTTGACGAGTCGCCGGAATGCAGAGCAAAGCCGATTGCTACTTTCTTCACGCTACCGAGGACATCTCAAACTTAATCGCGTTTTCCTTTGGTATATCGAAGCGGATTAGAAATCGTACAAGCTGAGAGTCGCGCGAGAGGGTAAACCGGTGGCCGCCGAGAAAAATATACCGACGATTGGCCGTATCCTCAGCGGAAGCCTTACCTACTCCTTATCTGTAATAGGATCTCCCCGTGTGGTTTCATCGTATTCTTCGCCGCTTAATCTCCGCGTCGATGTTTATCTCGTGCTTTTCTTACGCGCTCAACCCCTTCCCCACCGCGACGTTCATCCTATTCTTTACATACTTTAATGAAATAAGTAAAGTCGTCTAATCGAATTTAACAGTGCAACGGTCGTTAAAGTCAATCTAGTTTAACGCACTTTGTGACATATTTTTGTGACGTACGAAGGCGAGGTTGAATATCAATCGAATGACCGATGGCTTTTAATCAGAGCAATGCCGCGTCTAAAAATAGTCCTTAAAGCAACCGTGAATTTTCGTGAAACGTCGCGTCAGATCCGAGCGAGCCGAAAGTGTCCCCGGCTGCAGCGGTGGCTTGCATACACACAGCCGATGCACACGACCTACCCGTCGAGAGGCCGGTGCGCGAAGGGGGAGGAGGGCGAGAGGGGCGGCATTGATTTTACATCAAAGGCCGGCTAAAAAGGCGCGGGCAAAGAAGAGGCCCGTTTATGTGTGCAGGCCGGGCGGCGATCGAACGCGTGCGGCCAGGGCGATGCAGTTCTCCGATGCACATACGCGCGCCTCGCCCCCGCGTCGCGTCTTTTCTCTCCGGCCCCGCGTTCTTTCCCCGATGCAGCGGATCAGTGACCACGGCGCGCTCAGCCTTTCGAGGCAAGGTGACACGGGGAGCAGCGGAGGGTGATGGGCGGCCGGGCTATTTTCGAAAGCCCCACGAGGCGACGTCGCCGAAGATACGCGATCGACCCGCCTGCGCGTTTATTTCGCTCGCCTCTCTCTCTTTTTTTTGCAGCCGGCGGACAAAAGTGACTCGGGGAGTTTTAAAGCGGCGCGCGACAAGTGGACCGAGCCCCTCTCTGCATGTGTGCGCGCGCGCCGGTCCAAAGTATATAGCGAAGCCTACCCCGGACAAACTGTGCCTCTCGGCTCTCTTATACGGTCGGTGCAGGCAAAGTTAACGTAACTCTGCACGGCGAACTCATCTAACATTCATGCGAACTCCCTGTGTGTTAAACTTCGCCGCTGCGCGGGTGTGCGTGCGCTTGCGCCTCGGAGAACCTTCGGCTTTTCTCCGCCCTCCCTTATCCCACCCCCTGGGGCCGCGGCCGGTTGTTTGACCGGGCAGCGCAAAGTTTCTCAATCTTTTCGCGCACTTTGTGCATCCGACCGCGTATACTTCCCGCCCGAGGCGTATATAAGGCTCTGCATTCTTCCGTACTGCGGCTACTTGCGTCGACTTGGAACTTAATTTTCCGACCTATAGCCGATCGCAGCGCGAAATCGATGTTCGCGCTACGATCGAGCACCAGCGAACAGCGCGAAACGAGAATTGAATTGAAAAGGCAGCATGAACCGCGAGCTTTTCAGCCCGGGTAAATTGTATAAGCAAAGGATATTGTAGGCTGAATTCCGTCGTAGCTGATCTCGCCGGAGTTGCAGTCGCTACCCCGGTCGTTGCTGTCCATCCTGAGGTGTCCGTAGTCGGGGTTGCCGTGCTGCGCCGCGGCGAGGAGGGCCGGGTGCAGCATCGCGGGCGGATGGGGCAGTGGCGGCGAGTCCCTCAGCTCGACCCCGCCCCCGCCGGGCGGACTCGCGGGCAAGTGGTGCGATCCGGGTGGCGGCACCTGGCCCGCGTGCCCGGCGTGCGGGTTGAAGAACGGCGAGTACGGCGAGAAGACCTGGCTCTCGTGGAGGCTGGGGTTGGGTATCGCGACGCTCGTGGGCAGCGAGACCGGCAGCATCGGCGGCGCGTGGTACGGCCGCGGCGGCGGCGGCGGCGGTGGGGGTGGACTC
Organism: Eurytoma adleriae; assembly: GCA_900480045.1. Lineage (NCBI taxonomy): Eukaryota > Metazoa > Arthropoda > Insecta > Hymenoptera > Eurytomidae > Eurytoma > Eurytoma adleriae. Next base: position 186,829 of record UXGC01000177.1, on the reverse strand, counting down.
TCAGCGCCACCCTGCGAGCCGCTACCGTCCTGAGCCAGGATCCGCGACACCGTCCGCGGGGTGATCCGCGTGTCCGTCACCTGTGAGAATAACTAAACGTTACTATTGAATGCTTTCCTTCGTACTGATTGGCTTCTTATATACTAGGTCCTATGTTTACGTTTTCGCGCGCACGTGCTCTTTTACCGGGTGCAGCTATGTATGCATGCATTTGCAAAGTGATTTAACGAACTGATTTATTCATTTATTTTCATCGAAATTGTTCTAAAACTAGTTTAGAATAGAATAGAATAGTTTATTAATGTAAACTGGATGTTTACAAATAGTGAAATCTTTTTTGATAAAATATAATACTAATACGTAGAATAAAATATCGCTAAAAATAATCAATTTTTGCATTTATTATCAAAATTCTTTTTATAGATTAGAATAAAACAGAAAAAAGTATATCGATGGCTTTAAATAAAAACTGCTTGACTTCTATATGTATAATAGAATAGAATAAGAATAGTTTATTGCAAAATAAATATTTACAAATGGGAAATTAATCGAAGCGATTCTTATATATGTATCGATTGATGTAAATCATTTGTAAGCTGAGGCTACAATGGGCAATGAGCCCATAATCTTTTTAAATAAACATTCATGCATTTGTGCGATATCACAGTCTTTAATTAAAAACTAATAATACTAAATAGTAAGTCAGGATGTTGTTATGATATCACAGATTTATTATAATATTACTTATCAAAATTTCTAGAGTTTATAAACTATTCAGTCAGAGTAAAATTCTTTAAAATACCAAAAAGTATAATCTCAACATTCACTCACTTACGCATAGCAGCGGAGTATAAGCACATAGGAGATACGTGTTTTGTATTTGAAGCCATTGACATACATTTCAAAGATAATTTAGAAATTAAAGAAATTTTAATTTTTATTGAAACGATTAATCTTTTAATGACTAACTATTAATGTTTTCTTTTTAAATTTTTAAACATACGACGCGACAGCTAAGAAATGATAAGTGACGATAATAATTGATAATCACCTTATGACGCTTCTTTTTGGGTGTCATGACAAGCGACAGGGCCTCATTCTGCTCCGAGTCCCTGCTCTCCCGGTCCTCCCTCATGGAGCAGTACTGCTCGCGCTCGCGCTGCTCTCGCTGCTGGTGCTCGCGCGCCTGCTGCTGGTGCTGCTGTTGCTGCTGCTGCATCGAGGCCATCGCGTATATCGTCGGGGGCTTGGGCGTCTGGAAGATGCTGCCGCTCGGCCGCACGTGTGGTGGCAGCTGGTTGATCTGATTAAGGTTGTTTTCCGTGAGGCCGGAGTGGGGCCCAGCTCCGTGGGTCACGGCGCCGTGGGGTCCGATCGGGGAGAACCCGGCGGCCTGGGAGGGCGGGGGCCCGCCGTTGAGGGGCCCCCTCGGACCGTTTGGGCCTCCGGGCCCCGTCTGGCCGGCGCCCCGGTCGACCACCTTGGTCCTGGGCGACTTCCTCTCGAGGTACTGGCTCGCCAGCATCAGGTCCTTGTTTAGATTGTTGAGCTGCTCGGCAGCGACCTGGCCGGCCTCCGCCTGCTTGCCCAGGATCTTCTTCTGCTGCACGAACCTCGAGACGATGCTGTCGATGAGGTTGTTCAGGTAGGAGGAGACCTCGCTCTTGAGGCTGTCGGCGAGGCCCTCCAGGTCTGCGCCGGTGATGTTCGGTAGCGAGCTGCTGGCCGATTCGACCGCCCCCCTGAGGGCGCTCAAGCTCTCCTGGAAGTCCTTGTGCTGCTGCAGCGGCGTGCTGGCCTTCTGCATCCGCGGAGTCGGGGCCGCGGGTACCACTGCGCTCTCCTGCCTCACGGACGGCGGCTGCGGCGTGGGCTGGGGCGAACTCTGCTGGTGGTGATGGTGATGCGGCGGCGGCGGCGGTGGCGGCTGCTGATGCTGTTGCGGTTGGTGCTGCTGCTGTTGCTGCTGCCGCGAGACCACCTCCTGATGATGGTGCTGCTGCTGCTGTTGCTGCTGCTTCATGCGCTCGACCGAGGCGTACCTCTCCTGCTCAAGGTAGAACTTTTGGTACATGGCGGCTGCGGTCGCGTGCTCGTGCGGAAGCGCGGGCAGCGCGGGCAGCGCGCCGTTGTACGGTGGCGGGTGGGGTCGGTGCGGCCTGGGGGGCACCTGGGGCTGATGCGGCGGGGGGCTGGGTGGCGGCTCGCTGGGACTCTCGCTCGTCTCCGGGCCCATGCGGCTCGAGAGCTCGTTGTACTTCTGCTGCATGACGGCCACCTGTTCGTAGAGCCTGTTCAGCTGGCTCTTGAGGTTGTCCTTCTCCTCGCGCTTCTGTCGGATCGTCGCGTAGTCCTCCTCCTCGTCGCTCTCCTCCTCGTCGTCGAGCAGGGCGACGTCGCTGACAACGCTGTGCTGGAGCACGTGGTGCACGGTCTGTTGCTGGGGGTGGTAGAGCTTGCGCTTCTTGCAGCCGTTGACGGGGGCCGGCTGGAGGGCCGGGCTGCTGCGCATCGTGCTGACGATGTTCTCGACGCGGGCGCGCTTGATCTCCGTCGTCGGCGAGCTGCTCTCGGTCTTGGGCACGACGGGGCAGGGCGAGTTGCTGGGCGAGCGCTTCATCGAGTCCTGGACCTCCTCCTTGACGGAGACGGAACCGGAGCGGGGTCCCGCGGGGCTCGAGGGCAGGCTCTGGTCGCAGTCGGAGCCGTCAAGGTTGGCACCGGGCTCCATGCACGCCTCGGCGAAGGCCTCCTCCATGGCGCGGGCCGCGGAGGCGTCCTCGGCGCTGTCCTCCGCGTCGGCCGGCATCACCGTGTCCCGGTCACCGTGGCTCGTGCCGTTCGCGCTAGTACCGTCACCACTGTCCTCGCCGCCACTTTGCACTGTCCCACTGCGCGCACTCTCACTGTTGTTCTGCTGCTGCGGGCTGTCACGCGGCTGCTGCTGTTGTTGCTGCTGCTGCTGCTGCGACGACTTGAGGAGGTCCGTCGTGGTGTTGTTGTTGTTGTTGTGGATGCTGTTGTTGTTGTGGATGTTGTTGGTGTGGATGCTGTTGTTGTTGGTGGGCTGGTCCTGCACGGAGAGGGCGCTGAGCTTGCGGCCCTGGAGGATCTCGCGCAGCATGTGCTGGGTGAGCTCCGGTGCGGTGGCGGGGTCGTCGCAGTTGACCACCGCGCCCGGCTGCAGGGGGTTGCTGCCGGGGCCGTCGAGGCCGGCGCCGGCCATGCCGTGGGTGCCCTCGGGCGGCGAGGCGCCGGCGTCCGTGGCCTGCTTCACCTGGCGGCCGAAGAGCTCGTTCAGCATCTTGTTGGGTGGGCCGAAGCCCGGTGCCCCGAAGAAGCCGTAAGCCGCGTGGGCGGAATGCTGCTGGGCTGTCGTGGAACCCGTCGTAGCGGCGCCTAAGTGACCTTGGCTCCCGGCGGCTCCAGGCTGGAGCTGCTGCGTCTGCTGCGGCGACTGCTGCTGCTGCGTCTGCGGCTGCGACTGCTGCGTCGGAGGGTTCGAGTTCGGCGAGTGGTGCGGGTTGCCGCTCGAGTTGAATATGGAGCCGTAGAGGCCACCGCTGAGGAACGACGGCCGCGAGCTAAAGTTCGGTATGCTCGAGTAACTGTTGCGCGGCTCGCCGGCGTCCACGCGCTGTCTGGTGCGCTTCTGCTTCTTCAGGAGTTGCTGTTGCTTGCTGTCCGTGGTTGCTCCGTAGAGGGCGAAACAGTCGGTCTCCTCCTCCGATGACATCATCGGCCGTCTGGTTGGTCGGCCCCCCGAAGGCCTCCGCTTCCCCTCCCCGCCAGGGCTCCTTTTTCACCCCTCCCCGGCGGTGTGTGTCGTCTGACTCGAATAGCCCCCTCGTGGCTCGGAGCGCGCGCCGCTGCTGCCGCCGCCACCGCCGTCTCTCTCCTATCCCTACTCCGCGACGCGTAGGTGCTGCTCGCAGCTGCTTACTGCAAGCGGAGAGGAGCCGCTCCGTTCCTTCCTTCGCGGTCTCCCCCACCTCGCGCGCCCGAGCTCCCTTCTCCGAGCAACTCGCTCGGCCGCGAGTCTTCTCCTTCTCTGCGCGCCTTTATTCGCCGCGAAGCGGCGCGCCGGGAAAGAAGCCGAGCGCTGCTCCCGTCCTCTCCTCCCTCGACCTCCTTTCCTCCTTGCCTGGCTGCGCCTCCTTCGTGCAGCCTCTCTGCCTGCGCCTGCTTCCGCGTGCGGCTTCTTCACTATTCGGCGGGCCGGTCCTTCCGCCGTGGGATCGGGGCCAACGGCCGCAGCTCCGCGCCTAACAGTCGCTTCGGGCGATTCCGCGTCGGGATGCTCGCGGGCTTGGGCGAGCCGCTGGCGTCTTGCTCGTCTTGGGGGCGGCTTCGGCTGCAGCGCCGGCCAGGTCTGCCTCGCGGCTCGTGCTCACGCTGGCGGTACTCTCCCAAGCACTTGTCTATGATGTCGTTGCCATTGATGATGCCGAGGTAGATGCCGGGTGCTCGCGACGGCGGAATCCTCGTGCTCCCGCCTGGGAGCTGCATCCTTCGAGCTCGCCAAAGGGCTAGCTGCCCCTCGCTCCCTCGGCTCGATGCCCAAAGCCGCTTCAGTGCTGCCTATTCGTCCTGCGAACAGAAAGAGAAAAGTAGCCTGGGTTAGAGAGCAGTGTCATTGTCGACGTTTAATGGGATGATAGTGTGCGTGTTATTTTTGAGCATAATTCTCACAGCAATATTGGTTTCTATTCCACCATTAATAGATTAAGAAGAATGAGGAACTCTTCCATACAGAATAAAGAATGTAGAATCTATTAGTGAATTTAAAAACACTAAGATCTTTTAGTGTTACATTTTAACAAATAAGTATACTTTTGTTAACTTCGCTTCATTGTGCCTATACAATATTATTACTATTATGTAAAAAGGTATATTGCCCGTATAATTTAGAAATAAATAAACAATTTTGACAAGACCAAGATTTGGCAAGACTATAGATCCAAGAGTCTTTACTCGATCAAGTTCTCCGCGTGTAAACGTGCATGTAGTCGCTCTATTTACTAATAGAGACGGGCGGGAAATCGAAACGATCCAATCGATTGATCTGTCTTCCTTGTGCACAACTGCACAGGCGAATAAAATTTTAAACATTGTCTTCGCCGAGTATTTCACATACCGGATACTACGGTTTCTTGTGTAAAGAATCGATTGCTTTTATGTTCAGACGGCGGCTGTCCAGCGTCAATGCACCTCTCGGGTATTGATAATGCACTTAAAATAGTCCATCAAATTATTATTTTAAAGCTAAATTGGTAGCCCGACGGTGCATTTAATTATTCATGCGCTTTATTTTGCATTTCTTATGTGCTCGCATTTTTAAAGATAGAGTCTTCAACTTTTGAAGAGCGAGGGCGAATCGAAGAAAATTACTGTAATTACGGTCGAGCATTTAAATTGAAACCTCATACACTGTAGGCTGGCGAGGGGTAGTTCGCGAAATAAAGTTATTGGAGTAACGAGACTCCCTGCCTTACAGCCTGGTGGTCTTAAAACAGCGCTCAAGTTTTTTTTAGGGTTTGCGGAACCGCAAGCGGAAAGGGTTTAAGCAGACATCGATTCCAATTACGGCGCTCCGTCGATCCGCCGAGCTAAGGAGGCGTGCAACTCCGCAAGGAGCGAGCAATATAATGGACCCTCCTTCGGCGGTCGCGAAAAAAAGGGCGAGCGAGTCGGTCTCAATGTTTTATGCGAAATCTTCGAGGGCCCGGTCGAGGCAACTCTTTCTATCGTTTCCCGTACTCGTCTTTACTGCCTCTATAGCCAATACTCGAGTCGCAGTCAAGTAGTCTCGGACAGAAGGCGAACGGACTGCGCTGTCCGTTCACCCCCTTCGCATCGTATCCGCTAAACATTTGTAAAAAAATTGCGGTTGTCATTAATATCTTATGGATATCCACTTTCCGCTTTTGTTTCAAAATTTGATTTTGTTTCTTTATCGATCGATTCATAAGTTATATAAGCACCGATAATGGAAGCTTGCTCGCGCCGACTTTCATACATCGACGATATGCATTTCGTTCGCGACGCTTAATAATGAACGAGTTGACGGACTTATGCTGAAAATTTCACCGGCAAAGGTAGACGGGAGCCTTTAACAGTTTGAATTTTGCATGTAACAAGTCCAGCGGAGCGCCGCGCGAGTCTTTGCCGCGGTCTCGCCGTCGTGTGCTCGCGATGTTTGCATGCCGCCCTGTCGCGCCTGTACACTTTATTCCCATGCGCTCCTATTACGAGAATCGCCAAGTAGCCGTGCGACAGCGTCGACGTCCTCTAGTCCTGTGATGCGCGCCCGGAGTCTTCTCTCGCCGGGCAAACATTCCACACATGTGCCCCACGCTAGCCACGCATGACAGACCCGAACAAAAGGAGGCGGAGGGAGACATCTTGACTCGCGAATTTCACCGGGGAATTGCGAGCCCGTCGATGCTTTTTTTTTCGTAATGCGCGCGCTGTATCTTTGCTCTAAAGTCGAATTTACCGTGCGCCTCACGTATTATAAGAAATAACAATTTGTAATTACTTTATTTGCTATAAAAAGCTATTCTATTCGTTACTATAAATAAATCGCAAAAAAATATTAAATAATTGACATCAGTACTTATTTGAAATGCACGTATCACATTCGATAAAGAAACTCAATTACAGGCGGCTCTATATATATCACCCGGGAGTTTCCTCGGTCTTTCGCACCCCGGCGAATCGCGGTTATCTTCGATAAAAAGGCGCTGTTTTCTCACTAGTGCCGATAAAGCGCCGATCGATAATCGCTCGTGGAGGAGGCCCGCGCGATTAGCACCCCGTCCTCCCCTCGCCGTCAAATAGAGGCGCTCGTGTTTTTCCCGCCGCCCGTGACGAGTATCGCGCGAAACGTCTGGCGCTCGCTATTTGTACGTCGAAGCGGCGCGCGGGGCCTCGAGAAGCAACAGCTGAGCGGCTTAAAGCACCTGCCCTCGAAGCTCGCCCCGCCGTAGCGCGATACAAACCGGCGCGCTCCTCGTACGTGTGCGTGCGTATATAGGTGTGCGCGCGCGGCGCGTGGCCCACGTGCCACGGAGATCGCGCGCAGATGCTGCGAGCCAGGACCATTATTTCGGCTTTTCGACTCTACGAGGAGACGATCGATGCGCGTCCCGTAGGAAGAGCCGGAAGATTTTACGGACCCGCCGGAAGGCGAAATTGAATTTTTCAGGGGGAGCCTGACGGAATACCGAGAAGCAAATGTTCCTCGTGATTAATCGACCTTTCTCTCTATAAAGGTAATTGTGGGTTAACTAGTGGCCGTATATATTTTCTGTAAGTAGATATTAATTGAAATTTTGATACCAGCAGAGAGAAAAAAAGCGTAAGTTGCAGGCTTAAGCGATATCAGAGCTTATGGGTATATCTTGTCCATTATTAAAAAAGTGAACTCCGGGGCGAACAAAAGCGCAAAGACGCGGGAGATAGGCTTCGATCGTTCGCATACAAGCGCGAACAGACGACTCCCGATAGCTTATCTAAAGCTCCAGAGTCCCCCTTTATCGGCGGTCCCACATATCCTCGGTATCCAGAGGCGCAAGCCGTTCGCAACGCGCGCCTGCCATATGGCCCCCTTACGACAACAGGCACGCGCGATAAGGTCGAAAGCACTTTAGCCCAAGGGGGGCGAACGAGAGGAGGACAGCTTCGAGGGGGGCCCCCACCGGTGTTTCATTATTTTTATTTTTTTTTCCTCTCTCCACCTTGGCTCACCTTGGCGGTGGGCACTTCCCGGGCGCGCTTTCATGCGTGGGACGCGCCGCGCGAGAACGAGGAAAAGGAAGGGGCCGCCGTCGGAAATGGCCCCAGGAACTGGCCCCCGCCCGCCTCCCACCCTCGAGTCGGAAGTGCGAGCTAATTACCGAGCCTTCACGATGTCGTGAACACCTGAAAGCGTGGCCGCGCTTTTCTACGGGTAGGCGCGCGCCTATAGACCGGACGTCGAAATCGAGGTTCACCAGAAGTGCCCGCGCGACGGAGGAAGCTGCGTATTGTCTTCAGGTTACGGATGACCCGTTCGCTCTCTTTTTTTCACTGTCTATCTGTCGCCTCGGCGATTCCCTGGAATTTACAAGCTCGCGCGGAACCTTTCTTTTTCCCGCCTTTTTTTTAGTTCAAAAGTACGCGGTTAAAAAGTACGCGTCTATCTGTTAATCTATTTGCGGTTTATTTCAAAAGTAGAATTCTTTCAGTCATTGCAGTAGGCGATAACGAACTTTATATTTAACAAGAGAATCGAGCTTAACTTTAAATTTCTCACGAGCTCGTCCTTCTTTCTTTTTTAAAATAATCCATATGTCCATTGAAATCTACTAGTTAACAGCGGAAAATTCTTTTCCGGGAAACGAGAGTCCCCACGTTTTTTTTTACTCCGTCAAATATTAAAGGAGCAAGGCTACATCGATTTTCCAGGCGTTTCAAAAGTCAATCGCACCGAAGTATCGAGGAGCACGAGCTGTAGGAAAAAGGGGCAGAAGCAAGGTAGACTCATGAAAAATGCAGCAAAACGTATATTCCTGAACATCGCGATAACACGCGCTCCCTTACGGCGGTTTGCAACCGTTTCCTTGCCGATACACCTCGCCGTGGTGGTAGCGCATCGCATGTGGCGGCACGAGGAGCGCGCACATGACGCCGGGCGGTGCCGCGGTGCGTCGGAATTTTCAGCCCCCCGCGTGTGGGTGTCATGTGGCCGGCCGAAGGGGGCGAGAAAGAGGTTCGCAGGGGGGCCCCCCTGCGCATGGGAACTCAACGGTAATCACCGGTCCATGTCCATCGCGCTATACGCGCCTAATGGGAGGCCGTTTACGTGTAATGTAGCACTTCCTCTTGCAAGTGAATTTTTTTTCGAGACGTCCGATCGTCGTCTCGCCCTTTTTTTTCGTTTCGTCATTTCGGGCCTCGTTTGCGCCCCACATGCACCGTTTCGGCCTTTTATCGATCGGCGCGAAGCTCGAGTGGAAGATTGCTCGACTCGTTTGACTTTGAAATATTGGGTGTACTGTAGCGGTACTAAAATTTCTTTTATGTTCCTGCAGGCGGCTTGTGTAAATTGTAATATTTAACTCATCGTATTTTTTTAAGGAAAGGCCTTGACGATTAATTCCGAACTGAATGAATTTGTATTTAGTTTACCTGTTGACATATACTTTAGCTTCTGATGTGAAAAATTGCTTTTATTGTAAAAAAGTGAAAAATAATACAATTATAGTGACTTAGAAAAACTTTATGGTATATTTGTTTAGAGTAAAAATATGTTAAACATTTTTTTCAAGGTCTATACTCTGAACCTAAAATTCTAAAATGTTATCATCACAGCGGGTAAATAAATTTTCTTTTTTAAAACTTAATATACGCATAAGTTATCATACTGCAGCTTATGCGAATAGTCCAAAGCAAACGCTCAAGATAACTTTTAATTCCAGCCTCAGCAAAAGAGCAAATGTCCTCTGGCAATAAATCCGCGCACGAGGTCGTTCGCGAGATTCCCCATCTTTCCCCGCGATTAACACCTCGGCTGCGCCAGCTCGGCGAAAAAGGAAAGTGCACAACTCGCGAGCGGAAGCGGGAAAAAAAGGCGAGCGGAGAAATCGATGAGGTGACTCGGTTGCGCGCGCGAAGCGATCGCAGCCCGCGGATACCGAGGCGATTGAGGAAGGCACCGAGTGTGCACGTGTGCTGTTCGCGTGCCTCCGCATACAGCCGCGCCGAGGCCTAGCGTTTATGCGCGTTCGCACGGGCATGCGGACGATTGTGCCCGCGCGCCGCGGAGGGTGCAAACACACACGTCGAATTATGCACACAAACGGCGGGGGCGGCGCGCTCGGCATATTATCGAGGCAGCGCCGCTACGACACCGCCGCGACGCAACAAGTTGACCGGTGTCAATTGATGTGTTATTAATTGGAGGTTAATTGCGTTAATGCGCGTCGGGGTCCACCCCACCACCCACCGACATCGGCCCGCGCTCCGTCTCTCTCTCTCTCCCTCTCGCTCGCGAATCGCGCGGTTTTATTATTATTTTCCGGGCGGCGAACTCCCTCGCACCCATTGGCACGCGCCCAAAATGCAGCGGCATTATTTAAGCGCGACCTTTCGACCGCACTCGATATGCTCGCCCCCCGCGCGCGCGATGCGTTACGTATGGGGCGGGCGAGCGGAACGCGAAAATAATGATTTTCATAATTCACAGCTCGTTAAATTTTGTTTCGCTTTTTCGCGGGCGAGAGCGAGAGCGCGCGCCCCCGCCGTCCATTAATCCGAGTGCCGCGTCGAGCCGCAACCTTTTGATCGCTTTCATCGCCAATGAGTCGGCGAGTTTTATATAAACAATGGGCCGACGAGCCGGCTAGCAATTTGCCGATCGCATTATTGTTATCGCGCTCGCGACACTCTCGCTTTCGCACGCCGACGCGCTCATTTTCATTTTCATTTGGCGCACGCGCGCGCGCATCGCACGTGTCGAACTTTAAATTCGCGCGGTACGATCAACTGATTCGGAGCGGTGTGTATTATGCTAGCAAGGTACTTTTGGGTTTCGAAGTTGAAATTGTACCGCTTCTTTATTCCGAGAGCGTGAGATGATTTTGTAACAGTCAATACTCGTAGATAGCACTCGAAGCTATTTTGGAGGTGAAAACCGTTTCGACTTTCTGAACTAAAAAAAAAGAGCACAAATTACTCGGGGTAAATAAAAGTGGAGTTGCAGTACGGAGCGTCAGCCGGGAAAGCAGGTCTGCCGGCGTTTTAAATATTAACGGATTTCCGAGGAAAAGCACAGGCGCCTCCGGCATTGTGCACTTACGCCACGGTAAGATCAGCCAACGACGACTCGAAAGTCGGAGGGGGACGGGACGGAGAGAGAGATTTAAAAGATGACCCGGCTCCCCATCACGAGCGTGTGGGTAACCGTTCGGCGGATCGAGCGCGGCTCCCTCTCTCCTTATGTCCTTTTCCCAAGGTGTGCCGAGCCACTCTCCTCGGGTGCTCTCCTGAGATTTTTCAGGATGCGTTTTCTTGCTTATAGGGGTGTTCCGTCTACGGGTTCCCATGACTTCTCTCGCTCGCTCTCCCTCGTTCGCCCGGCTCTCTTTTCTCTGTGGGAAACGCTAACGTCTGATATTGAAAGCTGCAAAAAATCCAACGCGGCGCCCTTCCTGGCGCATGTACGGGAAGGAAGCGAGCAACGGTCCTTGCCCCCGCGGCCCGGCTAATTTTCTCTTGCGCAATGTCACTTTGTCTTTTGTAAGGGCATGAGAGATCAGGCGAACGGCTTTTCACGACGACTCGGATTTTTCTCATGAAGGAGTTTGTTGATCTTCACCGGCGCTTTCGGAATTTCACGAGTGAACGGATTCGATTGTTGAGATTCACGATTCTAATAAGATTTATGTACCGACCGTGCTATTTTAATGCAAAGAAATTTCTTAAAATTTGATGTAATCATTTATAATGAATTTAACAATTTTATTTAAACTTATCTTTAATAAAGTAGTTAAAAATTGCATACGCTTAAGTCATGAATCTTTTTAAATAAAACAATCAATTGCTCGTAAGGTAGTTCTATGAATGTCGAAGAGACTTTCAAGAATGATTTTTTATTTACCTTTTAGTAATTGTGCATAACTGAAGTGTACGAATAAGGAGAGAGATTTTGATGGCAATTTTTTCCACGATTTCAAGTGAGGGATACTAAAAACATTTAAGTTTCTTTATCATTGACTAAATGTAACAAGCAATATACAAAGAAGCACCTAATCGCAAAAGGAATATCCGGTATTTTCAAATCTCCCAATATAAAATGCCCGCCACAACAAAGTTCCCATGCACACCGGGCAACGTTTGCCGGTACTCGCAGCTCGCGTAACGTCTTTGCGCGATGATCCAATGAATTTAAAGGTCCCCTCGGTTGCACCCTTGGCGACCGCGCGTATATACACACAAGTCGAAGGCGAGCGAGCGAGACGGACGAGCGACAAGAACGGGGGGCCCCCTCGACGACGCCGGCCGCATTCAGGTGGTTTCGCCGGGTGCAGAGGCGCGCGCGACCGGTGACCCAAGCGATTTAAATGCCCAGGTACACCAGGAGCTCCCCTTCCTTCCTTCCTCGCTCTCGCTCCTCGAGACTTCCCCCCTCGCGCGCGCGCGCGCGCCTTCGAGTCGCGTACGAGGAGAAAAAGTGCCCCGGGGGGAGACGACAAGGAGGCCGCAAGGAGAAGAAGAACCGGCGGCTTTCTCCACGGCGAAAATCGCGCGTGCCAGCTGCTCTATCAAGGCGTAACCGACGTTTCGGCTTCTTGCTCTCCCATTGTCGTGAGCGTCCCCTCGGCGCGATAATGCCGACCTCCCCACCGGGCGTCTTTAAGAAAAGGGACCCCTTCCAGCACCGTCTTACGCAACGTCTTAAGGCGGCGCGCGCCAACGGACTTCTGGCGCGAGCCCGGCACGAGGCCCGCGCTTTTTTCCTCGCCTTCCCCCCCGTCAGCAGCGCGCGCGCGCCGTTTACTGTACTTTACGAGCCGAGGGCCAGGGCAGGAGGGAAGAAGTCAAAGGCCCAGATTGAGCGACGGTTAACGGAAATTGAGAAGACGATTCCATCGGCGTCTTGGGACCCTTTGTTCGACGAGTGTTTTGCTTTGCTTTGTTTTGTATTAGGTCACACAAATTATCTATTGTGTTTTAATTTTTTTTGCTTTCTCAAACACAAGGTGTTTATATCGCGAATATACTATTGTTTTTCATTTTGTATTTATAATAGATGGTTTTCGAAAGTAGTGTTTTTATTCTTTCACTTTAATACTATTAATTGTAACATCAGTTTTGTGTAATAATTATTTACAAATTATTTATCTACAAAAAAATTATGTTTATTTTAATTGCTCCAGAAAAGTGGATAATTCTTTAATCAAAGAAAACAGAAGTGACAGTAATTTTGTATAATTTCTTATTACACTTTTCACTGTATTTATCAGTAAGAAATTAATCAGTTTCGTATTTCAATATCGAAGCAGTAATTATGCTATAAATTTATGGTGTAATTTAAAAAATAGGAGGAAGCAAAAAATTGCAGTTTGACTAAAGCAATGCGTCGAGTTGTTCGAGTAACGACTGCACGGTGAAAACCACTTGACTGCATTTTTCATGGTGCACGTATACAGTTGATATATCTTGAACGAGCGTCATGCTCGTACACAACAAACTTCTACTTCGACTCGCGTTACAAAAGAACGACGTCAATAATTCTTGGCGATAATGGGAAAACATTTCAAACTTTCTCTCGGGCTTGCGCGAGGTAAAAATTGAACGACGACCGCTACGACGCCGACGACGGCGAAGTGCATCTCCTCTGTGCGCGCGTACAACGTCATGCCATTGGCTCGAACTTCGAAACAGTTCCGCGAGAACTGCGCCGCTATAACGCGCAATCCACGAGCGAAAAGCCTGAAATCTCGTCGAGATGTGTAAAAAAAAAGGAGCGAAAGAGAGAGAGGGAGACGGGGAAAAAGTCGTCGTTAAAACGACGGGGCGCGGAAGCCAGGGAGCGTGTCTTTTATTGGCCGCGAGTTTTACTCCGCGCTCCTTTGCTCGGCGAGACGTTATGTAGATGCGGGGCCGTTTGCCGGCATATTGGCAGCGCGCGGATAGCGCGCGAAGTCTTGTGGCACGGGGCCAGGCCCCGCCGCGCGGCGGTCCTTTTTGCCGGCGGCTTTTCTCGCGGCGCCGCGCTTACTTAATTATATTCAATTGCCAAAGTTTCGACGGGCCGCGGGAGGTATAGTCGCCTCCGTGCGCGGCGTCTCCGAGATGACGAGCCAGGAGGCGAAGCCAGAATGGCCCTCGTCGGGCTTCTTGTTGTCGGACGCGGCGAGCTTGCCTTTTTATTCCGCTGTGCGCGGCTTTTATTGCGCTTAACGAGAAAAGCGCCGCGAGCGAGCGGCCCGATATGGATCATCGTACGCGGGCGCAATAAAGGAGCGATATTGCATCGGAAGATATATTTAATGGCAAGGTGGAAGTCACTGCGAACTTGTTTATTGTCTCATCTGTCGTACTTTTTTTTTAGCTGTAGACTTTCGCGTAATGTGTGATCAATTATTGCCTCAGAAGTTTTAAAGCAGTTTACGATAGATTTTTTTTTAAAGTACAATTTTTCATTTTTATAATCAGGATCTATTGTAAATCTGTATAAAAATAAAGTTTTCAAATTCAGTTGAAATTTAGAAAATACAGCAATTTTTAACTCGTCAGTTTGAATTTATCGAGGTTACTATATACCGTACTTATAGTTATTGTATTCTAGAATTTTCTTTTAGAATTTTTACCTTTTTTGTTACGTATGTAATGTTTATCTCAAATTCCACCGAAAAATAGTAACTTCTAAAAATGTCTAAAATAATTTTTTAAACAATTCACTTATCAAAGACTATAAAGACATATTTTTAAGATAAAGTTCACCCCAGAATTCAGCATCGATCGCTCAAACTCAAAAGACCGGGAAAACGCGAGGGCAAGAGTGCACGGCACACAGCCTCCCTTGAGACGGCCGAGGAGACACTCGTGCAACGTATAGGTGGGAAACACACAGACCTTCCTCCTCGTGTCTATGTATGTGTGTGCGCGCGCGCGGAGCGAGCGGTGGTCCGATCGTTTGAGCCAATCACGCCGTGATTGAGTGTAATGGACTTGCGTCTTGTCCCCCAGTCGTCAGCGGCTCTCACGTAGTCCGCCGATGCATCGCCGCGGCGACACGCGGCCTTGCCGATTTGAGCACCCGGGGGCCGTGTCCGCTCGAAAATCGCCCGAGACGCGCCTCCGCAAACGCTCGCACTCCGACCGCCGCCACTGTACACCGCACGAGTCGCGGAACTCGCTGCACGCATTTTTAACCAATTTCCCTTATAGCCCGTGAATTTTTTACGCTTGAATATCGAATTTTCGTGAAAAATTTATTTTACGAAAAAAAACCGCCTCCCCGCGGGGATAAATTCAAAATAGCTGCGGTCGAATGCTTCGCCATTTTTTTATGAAATCTTTAGTAGCCATAAACTTTTTCCACTCTTCTTTAAATATTCCATGCGCCCAAGGTGCTAGACAGTCGATAAAAGATGAATGACGAGAAGACGCCAGCGATTTCCGCTAGCGTTTTAACGTCGCAAAGGCGGAAAAGTTCGCCGCATTTAAAATTCTTAAAGAGCCCGGTGAAAAATATGCAATTGTTAACACAGTACATAATTAACGAACGCCACCCGATGTGGAGAGGGGCTCATCAATATTCCCGCAAAGAGCAAGCGCCCGGCAAGCACGCGGGGGGCACAAAGTGTCGATGGCAGAATAAGTGTGCAGTGCGGCGGGGGCGTGCGAGCGAGAGAGCGTCTGGCGCGGCAGTAGGGCACGGCGCGCACATATAAGCGCGCCGCGCGGAGCGAGAGGATGAAGGCTGCGGGGCGGCCTCTCGGCTGGTATGATAATGAGGAAGGTGACTTCCGACGATCTCTCCGGGCGCGCGGCCGCGCCGAGGGCGGGAGAGAAGGAGGAGGCCGGATCGCCAAGGAGCGGACGCACGGCAATCGGCACTTTCGCCCTCCTCTCCTTCCTTCCGCGCGAGCCGTGCAAATTGACACACGACGGAGCGAGCGGGCCCGCCGCCGTAGCCGAGATTTATGTACGCGTCGGACGTCAGTCGCTCGACGCACTTGTGTACGCGCGCACGTCCCGCCAGCGGAAGACGGTGTGGGTGCCGCTGGGGAGGCCGAAAGAGGAGGAGGTCGCGCGGTGATGAATCAATCGACGGCTCTCCGGCTGCTTTTTTTTTTCTCTTCTTCCTCTTTTAGCTTTTTACACGCTGCAGCGGACGGGCCCCGCGGACGCGCGCCCCGGCCGGCCGATTGACTCGTCTCAATTTGCATTTCGCGCGTTCGGGGCCCGGGGCACACGGAAGCGTTATGTGTGCCCGCGCCGCGGCTTGATGCGGCCTTCCGCCGAGATTGAGCGCGCGCCAAGCCCTGAGTGCCGCTTCTTCGTAATTTATGGATGAAACTTGAACGGATGATGACGGACGCTAAGCCCGAGAGAGGAGAGGCGAGCTGACGCACCGAGGGTCCCGCACCGCCGCCTCCCGGATGATCAATCTTTTTTATTTTTCAATCTGCCCCGGTGCATCCTAAATTTTTATTCGCACTCGCGCCGTCGATCTTTTTTGACGCTCCATTTATCGGATGACCGATGCTCGTAAGGATTTCCACTGCGAAATATATACTCTTGAGCGACCTCGGCTAGAGACACTGGCTAATTAATTGGTCAGTGTTAAACGTCTCGAGTTACGCAATATTTCATTTCATTGAGGCTACTCTTCCATTCACGGCTGGAGGCGCGTAAACTCGCCGCGGGAGCGCGAATTGGGAAAAGCTTGAGAATCCGGGAAAAATGCATTCACACAGTTCCTCTCAAGGCGGTCGCGTCACAATTTTGCGAGACGCGCGCGCAATTTGATTAATTAGCGGCTCCAGGAGAATAATAAGAGAGGCTCGCGGGTCTCGGAGTGAATGGGCGTACAAGCCATTCTATATAAACACGAGTACGTGCCTCCCGTCTACGCGTCTACGTACGTATAATACGCCGCTTCGGGATAAATGACTATTTGCATGAGAAGCAAAAGCTCCGGGATCTCCGTCGCGTCTCTTATGTATATGTACGTCGGGGCGAGAGCGAGATAGAGCGTTACGCGCTTTGGACCTGTTCCCAAGTGTCGGATGCGCCACGACACTGTTAATCCAATTGAGTCAATTTGGGTTAACTTCAAGTCGTCTAAACAGCTTGTTTAGTCGATCTATGATGCATGTGCGACGTGCTGCTTCCGCCCGCTCTTACTTCCTCTATTCGCTCGTGTAAGATTATTCCTTTTTTGTCACTTCATTCATCAATCCCGATTGAATAGAAATCACGACGCCGTTACGCGAGATGATGGGCCGCAGTCGTTAGCAGAAAATTAAAGCCGCATTAGGATGCGCAGAAAATTAATGCCAAGCAGTTAGCGAAAAAGCACTGAAGTATTAAAGAGCCTTTTTTCGTCGACAATTAATGAGCCGAAAATTCTGAATTAATAAAGAATTTTTCTCGAGGCGATAAAGCAAAAGCCGATAATTTCACTGATCGCGCGCGAGTGGTATATGCGTTTTTTTTTAGAAAAAAGAAACGATTTATTATTTAATCAGCCCAGTCTGTCCGGCTAATTAATCTCTCCTTTAAACAATCATTTTTCCGGATAAATCATTCACGGCTCCTCCCCGCCCGACGCTGCATTCGAAGCGTCCGCGACGAACGAAAATATTGAAAGCGCCGATCGAAACGCCAGTCGGCGGGTGTGTACCCCCGGACGCGCCGGCAGCCCTCCGTCATGAAGTTACCCTTTCGCGGCGTCGAATCGATTCGATGACTGTCTGGACTGGGCGCGCTGCAGACGCGGGGGCGGCCTCGCCGAGGGATGGAGGAAAGGCTGAAGCGAGCGGGCGAGAGAGAGAGAGGGAGACAGGGAGAGGCCATAACCCGACCGCCGCCGTGGATGATGCAGTCATTGGGCCTGTAGCCGCGCGTATTTGCTCAGGGCACACACTAGACTCGCCTCTCCCCCAGCTGACGTTGATTGAAGGAATAAGGGAAACGGCGGGCCGAGAGCTCGCCCGCTCTCGAGTGCATCCTCGCCCTCTCGGCGCGGGGGCTGAAGGAGCGGCGGGCGAGTAGGTGGACGGGGGTGGCTCCGCATCTTCCTCCGACTGCACTCGGGAAAGCGTTGCGAAATTTCGAGCTCCTGCAGCGGCACGCCGCACCGAAAGCCGCCGCCGCGTCGCTGCCGTGGCTCGCGAATAATACCGCCGCGCTCCCTGGGCTTTTTTGCGCGATTTTTTAAACGGCATTTCGTCCATTACGACGTTGATATCCTTTTAAAAATCCATTTTCATCGATTCTAATCCAGAATAAATTAATGCCGGTTTTTTTCGGCATTACGCTGAATTATTTCGTATTCGTATGCGGAATAGTTTCGGCAAAAAGCGAAATTGACTTTTCTGGTTATTGCGTTATCATTTTTGCAAAAAATTAACGAATTATCCGACCGCGCGGGCGCTACGCCGTCGAACTTTCGTCGCGGCCGCTATTATTACTGTATATTAATTACCGAAACTTTATTACAAATATTTTCCTTCAACTTTTGCCCGGAGCCGCCGCCGCCGCCCGTCCACCTCCTCCCCCCGGTCACGCACACATATTCCAGAGCCCCGGAGCAGCAGCAGCGCTTTCGCATCGTTTTTCCTCGCCTTTGCGCCGCTGCATCGGAAATTCCTCCTCGCTTTTCATGCGAGGCCGGCGTTAATTAAAGGGGGATTTATGCGCACGGTGGCGACGGACGGCGCGCGCGTTTATCGGCGCGCTGCCCCCTCGAGAAAAACGAAGGCCGCGCTCACGACATCGGGGCCAAAGGGAGCGAAAAATCGCGAGGGGGGTAAAAAAAAAATATGCGCGCCGCGGCCGGACAAGGAATTCGGAGGCTGCGAGCGCGGAATGCCGTGCATTATGCGCTCCTCCGCCGGAGGTGTAACAATTTTCCAAAAAAAAAGGTTAAAAAGTAAAGTCAGTTTTTTACAATACACGCGTTCACCAGTCGCGTTTTAACGCGGCCGCATCGCCAAGTGCAGCGCATTAAAAGCGATTTT
Organism: Eurytoma adleriae; assembly: GCA_900480045.1. Lineage (NCBI taxonomy): Eukaryota > Metazoa > Arthropoda > Insecta > Hymenoptera > Eurytomidae > Eurytoma > Eurytoma adleriae. The sequence continues at coordinate 168,086 of UXGC01000177.1, read as the reverse complement.
GTAATGGACGTTATTACGAAGCTTATTGTTACGATTCCGTCGCTCGCGGCTGAATCGTAGAATTTAATGACTCGACCACAATGGGTCGCGCAACAATCTGCGCAATACATCTAAATCGATGCCGCGCGTCGTGTCTAATTAACATTGCAAAACGGCAAGTCGTTGCCCCCGCTTTCCCTAACTCACCGTACCGAGCGCATACCTCAGGTGCTGCACCTGCGCGCGAGCTTTTGTGCACCTCCACGAGACAATCCTCGCCCGTCGTCATTACAGGTCGCGGAGAAAGGCAGGTCGCACGCACACGCTCGTCCGAGCGATCGGGGGAAAGAGGAGGGGGACCGCGGGAATATAAATGAAAGGCGAAAGGCGCCGGAGGGGGTCCCCGCGGCCGCGGTGGGGGACTCGTTAAGTCCGTCTCGCGGATCCGGAACTGGCTGACAATGCCGCGGAAGGCGATACACTTGGACGATCGGGCCTGCGAGCGCCCCCGAAGACAATAACTCCGTGGCCAGTCGAGCCCGTCTCCGATCCGCGGGTCGACGCCGCGCGAAAGCGTCGATGCCCGCGCGCTCGCACCGAATTCCGTGCGTCTGCGAGGCGGCAGCTCGGAACTGCGCGTCACGCACGCCCCTTCCGCGACAATATCGCGCGGCAGGAAGCGAGCGCGAGCGCGGAAAGATATCTGTCGCGAGGCGGCCGCGGCCCAAGTGCCCGGAAAAATTAGTTCCGATCTTGATTCGTGCCCGCAACAACGGGGCCCGCTCAATTACCGACCTGTACCGCGCGACGCTTTCAATGGAATTTCTTATTTGTCCGGCAGAGGAAGTGTTCTTTTTTTTTGCGCACGATTATTACGTCCTTTTTTTCCATTCCGGAATCTGTTTTCACGGTTGTAAGACTTTGCTGCCTGGTTCATTATTTCGCGATTAGGTGCCAGTGTGTGCTTTTATAAAAAAAAAGTCTAGGGAGAAAATTTTTTTGAGATTAATAAGTAGTTTTAGTAATATTTGATTACAATGATTACAGAAATTCAATCGATTTTGTATATGATTTTTTTAGAATCAGCTGTTGTAATCATATAGATGGTTGAATTTGTTGATTCCTATTGACGAAAAAATCGACTTCATATTGATTAAAAATTTATTACAAATCGCTTTCTTAAAAGTGGTCTGTGATTACACGGAATGAATAACCCCTGGGATCAATCACGGCGGTCGGTGAAAATTGCCGCTAAGATTCGAGCGATCAGCCCCGGCGAAGTATGCAGCGCGAGGCATCATAGATAATAGTGGCGGGCCTATAAATCTGCACCGACAATGAAGACGGCCTCTCCGTCGTCGTCGTCGTCGCGCTTCTCTCCCCCCGCCTCCTCTCGCGCCTAATAACTCGCTCGCTGCTACGTTTGACAAGCAAAGTGGCCCCGAAGACAAATGACACCCTTGAGCCCCGGCGCGTCCTTTAAACGCGCTCTTCCCTCTTCGCGCTGCTTAAGGCGATGCTCTCGACGCCATTAAACGGCCGCTCGCCGCGGGAGCGGTGATCTCATTAATGTTACGGGGACGCGTTATATAAGATACGTTAATGACGCGCCTCGCGAAAACTCCGCGGGTAGTCTCAGACTTTGCCCTTCTCCAAGACTCGCCGCGCGACTCATTCATCCTCGGGGGTTTTCATCGACTAATTAGTAAAGTGACGAGCCCCTTTCGCGCGGGATTTAATAAGGGCATACAGGCGCTAACGCACCGGAAACTATTTTGCTTTTTAGAAACGGTCCATACAAGCTGGTCTAGGTATTCAGCTTCTTTCTTCAAGGTCTCCCGAGTCATTAAGACGTGAACCTACGTTTCTTTTGCGCGGGTGAATTAGAGTACGATTAAATAGCGAGGATTTCTTTTTCACCTTCATCTTCTAGTCGCGTCATTAAAATTAAATAAAGAAACAGCGAATTTGTATACTAAAAGTCGATCTTTTATATAATATCTTTTATATAAAATTTATCAACTATTTATTTATACGTAAGACGAATGGCAGATTATAACCCCCCTTAATTAGTAAGATAAATAAGAAGCGATAAAAAAAATAGAAGAAAGAAACTCAAAGCAAAAATAACGTCGACTGACTTCCTGATGTTTTATTCATTCGCGGGGCGTCAATATACGCTCCGCGACGGGCCGGCATTAAGGCCCGTGCTCGGAGCGAGAGAAAGAGAGAGAGAGGGAGCGCGCGCACCATAATTGAGATCACGATGTTGTGACACACGCTGGGGGCGGGGGAGAGAGAGAGAGAGGAGCAGGGACGAGGGGACCACGGAGGAGGGAAACGCGTGCAGCGAGCGCGCACGCACACACCGAGGCGCTGACGCTCGGGTCAGTTCTCAGGGCTATCATTGCCGGCCGGCCGGAAGACTCACTTAGACCCGTCTTGAGTTACCCCTTCGTCCCATCTCGCTCGCTCGATTTCGCCGCCGCGGGAGGATTTTTCGGAGCGCGCCAGGAGCCCCCGCGCGCACTCGTCGTCACGGGCGTTTCCTCGGGCCCGTTTCCGCCGCGCGCGAATCTGGAAGACGGATTCCCGAGGCCGGCGCCGCCGAGGACACTCGAGGTGGTGTGGCTTACTCGCGGTGTACTCTTACTTCGAGGAGTTTTGCAGGACCTGCGGGAGCCTCGCGACGATTCACACGCTCCTGCCCGAGTAAGGGACTTCGCGGTTTCTCACCTCGACCTCGTCTCCTGCTCTTTTCCGTTCTTTCCGGTAGCTACTTGCATTTTTGCACTCTTCAGTTAATTGAATAATGTTTTTATTTTAATTTTTAGTATTTGTGAACAAATTTATGATTTGAAGAAATTAAACTTAAATTTTTTGCATGCATGAATAATTTCGATGTACACTGGATTTCCGCGTTAAATTCGCAACTATAATAGTGGCAACTTTGAAGTTATCTTTAAATTACCAGTTTATATCGAAAGTTCCTATAAAAAATATAGAAAGTAAATTGATTTTCATCGACTATTACTTCGCAAAGAAAAACTATAATTTTGATATCCTCACAAACTAACATTATTTGACAAATTATACTAGCTTATATCTGAAACTTGTTACAGTTTCCTTTAAAATTTATTAGAAAATAATTGCAATTTTTCCTACAATATGCAACATTAAAATTGACCACTGCAATTTTTAATAATGCTCTTATCTCCGTGTTTTAATGCTCACATTTGTTTAGATTAATAAGTCGAGCAGATTTTAATTTTTCACGAGGAAAATCAAGTAAAATGAACGCAACACGTATAAACTAGTATAGTGTCTAATCGAGTCAATCGTTTATGCAAATAGCATCGCATTTAGCCGCTAAGTGATAATTATGCTCTTAGCCGATCACACGGGCTCGGGGTCGGAGGTATAGCGGCACAACACCTCGCAAGGAATAATTGCTTTCGGCTCGATTTCCTCCGTGCGCCCGCGTGCTTACTTGTTGCGGCGCCGCGTACACACACACATCCGCACACGTTCACGCACCCCCGTCTACCCCGTATAATGCGCGGCCACACGACTCCGCGATTCACACCGGCACGCGATCTACGCATACCCCTGAATTGCTTCCGTGACGATTCCTCGCCGGCGCTGCGCTTAAGCGCCAGGAATGCGTAACGATGATGTTAGAAATTCGCCCGATCACGGTAGGAGAGACTCTGTGAATATTGCATTTTGGAGGAGGGAAAAAGAGGTTTTCTCGGAAAGCAGTGGAAAATGATTAATAAACTGTAATACCGCAACGGTACGGTTAGATTCTTTTGAAGTTGATATTCGACGCACATTATTTTTACATAGCTTGAGTAATATCAAAATGAAAAGGGGTTATAAACTTTTTCACTCAAAAAAAGTTTTTTTTTGTTTTGCGCTATAATTTACAAAAAAAGAAAGCAAAGAACAGGAACTACTAAAAAATTTAATTTCATCGATAAAATAATTGCAATTGGTAGGTAGAAAGAAACTTTGGAAACAGACGTCCGCGCAACACCGGTAAATCGCATAAAATGTTGCGGAGAAACAAATTGCGGTAAAAAGCTACTACCGGCGCTAAAGTCTTCGCGTACAAGTCGTTAACTCGAGCCGCGAAGTCGTTGTTCCCCGCGCTAATAAAAACAAGACACTCGTACGGGGCCGTTAAAAGTTTCGCCCGCGTCGCGGCGAACTTGCAGCGCGAAATAAGTAAACTATGGCCGGTGACTTTTTATACGAAGACACTTGGTTACGCGAAGAGACGCGCGTAAAGCGGCCCGCGGCCACTTTTTCTCCGAACGATAAAATGTTTTCGCAAACAGCGTTACGAGGGGCTTGTTTACTGCCCCGCGTCGCGAGGGTTTTTCCCGGCGCGCGCGGCTACTTTATAACGGAGCGATGACGACGCGGCGTAAGTGACACGCGCGGGAAAGTATAAGTTGGCCCGTGGAATCGCTGACTGGGTTATTCGCGCGTCCCTCCCAATTCAAGTGGACGATAATTTTCGCCTCTGCAGCTCGGTTAGGATCAATTTTATTGCTTAGAAAGAATGGCGAGATTTGAATGCAAGTGTCTGACTCCAGCTATAAGTTTCTACTTCAAGCATCGCTTTTTAACTTTGTTTCTATTTATGCTCTATCTAGTTACTTACACATACATATTGATACGTTGATCCGTTTAACTAAATTGGTAAATAAACCACAATTTGCGTACGCTCAACAAAGTACCGTGTATTAATATTGCGAAATACGCATATCGGGTCACTTAATTAGACCACTTAAGAAGATAATTCCATCTGTTTATGCCTGACATCGGGGCCGGCAATACGCGGCCTTAAAGACGCACCGCGAGCGGCGATACTGTATAATTTTTTTCGATCGGGGAAAAAAGCGAGGCGGAGGAAAGGAAGGGTTAATACTGTCAACTCGTTGAAAACTCTTTCTGTCGTACGGCTGAATAATTAAAGAGCCGCTTCGCCGAACTCCGCGAAACTACGGGCTCGTCTAAATTGCCGCTTGCGCGACCCTTGCAGATGGACACGTCGCGCGCGCGCGTATAAAACTGCGTAGGAGCCAGCGAAGGGTTGCGAGACGGGAGATGCGAGGGGGTGCCCCGCTGCAAGGAGTAACGAGGGAGGAAGCGTCCGCGGGAGGAGGGGGGCATCGATTTTTTTAAATCAGCCGAGGAAAGGAGTCGGGAGCCTCTCTCTCTCGATATTATTTTATGTATGCGAGTGTACGAAGTGCGCAGGCGTCCTCCTAAGGCCCGACCGCTCCGTCCCCCTGCCTCCTTCTCTCGCTCGCTCTCCCTTGGCTCAATTAGTGGCGACGGATGTAGCGAAGAAAGCGACCGCGGACGGATATATGAAATTTTCAAATTTAATTCACCGCGCGCTATAGCCGCTTCTCCTTCTCCCTCTTTCGTTTTCTTTTTTTATTGTAAAAATCGTACGTAATTTTTATACATAGTATCGCGGTAAATTGCGGGGTGGACATCGATCGGCGCGTTCAATGTTGCAAGGAGGTTCTCATCACTGATTAAACCAGCATTTAAAATTCAATATGTAAAATGTTATTACGGTGGATTTACATAGGATGGATATTACGAGTGAAAATTTAATCGGACGAGGAATTTTCAAAAGCGCGCGACGATTTCGCCGAGGCCGGGCTGAATTATTTGTGCGTCAATTGTCTTGTAAAATACGTCGCCCGGCGGCGCAACTATGTAAATAGATAACGAGCGCAGCGTCTCCGGCCTCTCAAGACTTTATAAGCGCGACGTGTAAGGCCGTAACGACGTGGGAAGGGTCGCCGCGCGCTCGGGAAGGAAGGGTCGCCGCCGGGGCGACGGGACGTTTATAAGCCAAGGAGAAGACTCGGCGATTATGTCGTTTATACGCGCACGTAGGAATAGGCTCTCGTTAAAGATGATACGCGCGCGCGCCGTGATTCGTAAACCGAGACGCGTCACGATGAGTCTTAAATTTATACTCTCGCAACTCTGATTTCCTTTTCAACCAATTTAACTTCTTTAACGCTCGTACCCCGCGCGCGCGCACTCTCCAACGTTAATCCGCGTCTATTAATAAAAATCATCTTTTTCGCCGTTACGTAAATCGAGTACATAAACGCGCAGTCTTGTAAAACGGAGCGTGCGTAGGTATAGCGTAGTGGAAGCATCGAGTGGAAAAAAAGAGGAACGGCGTGCATAAACAAAGTCTATTTTCACTTCCTTTTTTTCTAAAAAAGAAAAATTATAGATACGCCCGGTAACTCTCTCTCCTCCCAGAATCGATGGAGCGAGGGGAGTAATTTACGTAACTCGCGTGTAAGTGCTCTTACGTATGCGGCTCTCTTTCTCTCTGCAAACTGCCGTCCTTTTATTTGTCGCACGCGTCTGTATTTATCTTTATTATCATTAAATTCTTACCCCGTGGCGCACGAGCGTCATGCAGCGCTGGCTCGCGCACACGCGAAGGAGGAGGTATCAATTAAGGAAGCGCGCGCGACATCGGCGCGAAACGTCAATTTTATTTATTTTTTTTTTTTTACCTCCTCTCCTTCGGAGCATCGGAAGCCGTGTCATTATCGAGTGCGCGTAAGCGAGCCACTCCTTCAGACGCGCGCGCTCGAAACGCACACAAAAAAATCGTAAATGGAAGGTTTCGCCTGCCGCGGGTAATGAGCGCCGCGCGCTAGCAAAGAAGCGCACAAAAGGGTGGGAGAGAGAAGGAGACAGAGGAAGGATCGATCGTAAAAAAATCGACGGACGAAGGGATTTTTACCGGAACCGCGCGCGCCCACTCGAGCCCGACGCGCACCTACGCTTTTCACATCCTGGATCGGTTCCTCATCGACGCCGCCGATACCTTGCGGATACGTGATTCTAACAAAACAGCGGACGTCCGGACGGTCGACGCAGAGTCGCACAGGTATCGTCCACTTTGCGCGCGTTCCGCCTCGATCTCCCCCCCATCGCCTTTCCCCCCCGCAGGTAGTCTTCCGCGCTCTCTATCTCTGTCTCCCTTCTTCCCTTATTTCCTCCTTCCTCTCTGTTGTTTCCCTTTGTCGACGGGCTCTATTGCATTAAATCGCCGGCCCGCGCGAGTTTCTACTGTTCTATTGTCGAGTAATTATTTGGAAATAGGCCAAAGAGACACGCCATACACCTGCGCTCCTCTCCTTTTTTTCTCATTTGCCGGTGCTATCGCCTTTTTGGTCCGCAATTAGCTAAGTGCCCTTCCCTGGTGAACGGTAATCGACTGTCGAGACAACGTTTATCGTAGTTAATTGTTTTTCATCGTTTTAGTCGCATTTTTTTACTCCTTCGTATGCTCGCTTTATCGACCTTTCGATCGTCCAAGCGATCGGCAAGCGCCACATCCGCTCGCATTCCTTCGCGCATTGCTGAGCTTTTTCATTCGAAAGAAGGGAAACTTGGTCCAGTGATCGACTTCCGGCCCCGATTGTAGACGCGACACTCCGCCGGTAATTAGGCGTAGTGCGCCTACATGCGACGCGCGCCTCTTTCTCGCTTCCCATACCTTCCGCTATTACCAAGCCGCGCGACTTTATTACCAAAAGGCAGGAAACCGGAAATTTTCAATTTCACGTACTTAGCTGCGCGCGTCCGCGATTTTACTTCCGTCGGAATATGCCTTTTTTTAACCCCGCCTAGCCTTGGAAGATAATTAAATTTCGCGAGGCCCAAAGGCGAGCCTTTCGGATTCTCATCGGGGAGAGAACTAGTCGCTCGCGACAAAAGAGGGAAGACGAGCGGCTGGCTAAAAGACTCGGGAGATGTGGGGTGGGGCGAGTTTTTCTCGCCATTGTCCGCGGCGCATTAAGGAACGGAGAGGCGTTGAAGGCAGAGCGGCACTCCTTCAGCGCCAACCCTTTTCACCCGCGCCGCGCGCATTTCCCTCATTCAGCCCCGGGGGCCCGCGACGTAAGTAATGCGCGCGCGACTCTGATTTCTCTAAGTAGCACTCCGCCGATGGGAGGCGATTGTCGACGCGCCAAGAGGGCGAGTTTTCTTTGCCGCGCGCGAGCCGATTGTTTGGCTTCTTTTTTTTCTGTCCCTCGGCGCTACCCCCGTTGTGTCCAACTCTTGCGCCGTCTTTTCAAAGAAGAAGATACTTGTCTCGCTGGTGGAAGTCGGAAGGGTGCTTCTTCTTTTAAGGGAAGACTCGGAGACGCGCGGTTTCCTTTCACGGCTCGCCGCCTTCTTCTTAAGCTGGCGAGTAATCGCGCCTTTGAACTGCAACGGTCGGAACTCGTCTTGAGTTATTCTTCGTAATAACTTTGAACGTTTAATTTTACGATTATCATAGCAGAATCCATTGAGCTTCCCGCTTAATTTTCTCTTCTCTCTCAAACACGCATTACATTTAATAACAGGTTGTTAAGCATTAATTTTTGCATTTATAGTTTAAAGTAAAGTATTCAATAAAAACTAGTTATTAAGAAAAATTAATCTTTTAAATCCAAAATTCATATATAAAAATTCTTATGAAAACTTTGACTTTGTCTCTGTTAAATCGGATGTTTACTCATTAATAAAACAAAAAACTGTTTCTTTAAAAACTTAACAACATGCTACCATCCCTTCTTTAAAAGACAAACATTACGCTTTATTCGGCGACAGAAGATTCATTGATACAAATTTTCAATCAAAATCTGTATTTATAGAAATTTGAAAAATGTAAGATTAAAAAAATTATTCAGAAAAAAAGAGGAAAGGATTAGAGACAGAATTTACAATCTTACGTCCGTCAGACCGCGACGGCAAAGTCACGCTCGCGGCAAAAGTCCCGGGGTAACCAGGTCGAGCGCAGGCTGGGGAAGATGCAAAGGCGCGCACTCGGGGATCGCATCCCCACGCGAGCGACAGACGCGCGAGTCTGGGAGAAGGAAAGTCGAGGGGCCTCTCGAGAATCCGGCCGCCAGACTCACGAAGACGGCGACGAGACGAGATTATCGCGCGGCGCATTACTCGACGCTGAAGAAGTCGCTAAAGCGCAAAGAGCGCGGAGGACGAGAAAGGGGTGGAGGGATTTTACTTCATCTCCGTTGTGATAGATCCGCCGCGGAGAAATGGACGGGTGGAGAAAGGCGTTTAAGAGCCTCCGAACGACGGGCAGGGGCCGTCTGCGAAGATGCGCTCGAAAATGTCTCAATTGATGCGATTACTCGAAAAATACTTTAAAACCCCGTCGTAATTATTTCGAATGAAGGCTGTAATTGTACACCGCTTAAACACTGTCTTAACGAACAAAAGTCGTGCACTCGTTGTAACCAAATTAAATCTCCAAACAGTGCCTCTGTTCAATTTATTTCGTCTTCGTTGTCGTCAATAAAAAAAAAAGTCGTTCGCCGCAGTTGACCCACCGAAGCTGCACGCCCGAGTGCAGACGACGAGAGAAGCAGGGGGAATGACGACGGCCCCCCGCATCTCCTCGCGGCAAAGTGGCGTAAGAATAAGGTTTGCTCGTCTGCCTTCTCGTCGTCGAGCTTCTTCAAGCACTTGATGATAAACCCGCTCCTGCGTCTTAGCGACGGTGACGAGAGGCTGCGGCAGGCTCCGCCGACGCCTCGATGACGTTGGCCCCCCTTCCCACCCCTTCCTTTCCTTCGCCGCCGCGAATACGATGACTCCACTCGAGGCCCGACGTACCGCGCCTTCCCCAAGCCGAGACGGAATATTCAAGTGTCGACGGTGTATATCCGCCGACGGAGGGGCTCCTCGCACTTAGGCGCGCGTACCTACCGCCCAGACGGCAATCCAGTTCGAGACGTTTTCTACTTCACCGCTCGCTTACGTACGGCCGTCGCGATTTACTCTCACTCTGGCTTGGATATTTAATTTTCACGCCTCGCGTTTGCTCATACGCCGTGAAAGGTTTACATCGTTATTTGCAGTTTACGGTGGCGAAAGTAAATGTTTGATATACACCAAATAAGATATCCTGTAATTAATTTTATTAATTGGAAGAAATTTATATGTTTGATAATAGAATGGAGTAGAATAAAATTTAATAAAATAGTTTTATTGAACGTTTTAAAAACTTACAAATCTTAAAATTTTGTGTACACTGCATGTAAGCAATAAAAACAAAATTCATATTTGAAACGTAAGCTTAGTTACATGCAATATTTTTGCGTACAATAAACAAAGCAATATTATTGCGAAATTTAATTGAACATACATATTCAAATTTCGAAATTTTGCGTATTTAATTAAGGAGACATATAATTGAATGCACTTATAAACATTCTAAAATTGAAAAAATTTATTTTATTTTGCGAATAGACACCTAAACGAATGATCAAAGAACCGCTAATAAAATACATTCATTTTTCCGAAAGCTAGAGACTAAGTTCAAACAGGATCAGAAAAAAGGAGATCTGAAAGGGGTGCAGGTATACTTGGGCGCCAAATAAAAACCGCTCGACACAAAAGAAAGGAGAGACGGGGTTTGGCGCGAGGCGCGGCGCGCAAGGAAACAAGTGTTCCGGCGGGTATACACAGAGTCCTGCGCCTGCAGCGGCGTCGGTGACGTCGGCACCCGACGTCCTTCCTTAAAATATCTGCTCGCACCCCAAGAGTGGCGTAGACGCCACCGGCGGCGCGCCAACGAGACGTCGCCTCCCTTATGCGCCGCGGGAAGAAAGGACGAGGCGGAACTGCACGAAGGGGGAGCCTCCGCGTCCTCTCAAGGATTCTGCGTGCTCTTGGCCTTCGCTCGCTCGCCCCCACCCCTGCCGGCGCGATACTTAGGTATATACACGCGGGAGACGGAGAAACGCTGCCGGGCGGAGAGTGGCGCGAACGTGAGACGCGCGCGTGCGAGGGGGTTGGAGGCGACGCCGGCGTAGACGGCGACGACGTCGCGGAACAAAGAGTGCACGCTGTAAGGTGGACTCGCGGGGTCGGATGCGTGTACGGGGCTAGGGAAGGCGCTCGCCTACGCTTATTAGGAAGGGGGTCGAGCCCGCGCAGTGCATATAAGATGGGCGCGACGTACACAATGCGCGCTACCCCCGGAGGCACTCGAGGCCCGCTCCTTCTCCCGGCGCCGAGGGGAAAGATTCCGAAAACTCGGCCGCTCAATACCCCACATCGAGGCTCTACGTGCGTTTTCTTTCCCCGCGGCCCCTCGCTCTTTCGAGCTCTCTCGTTTTGTCTCGCGCGAGCCTTTCCTTCCCCCGCTCCTTCCCGAGTCTCGCGCGCGCTCCTCGAACTCGGGATTACGCCCCGGCGAGCCGCGCCGCGGACTGCAGGCGGATCGAAGCGAAAGTCTCGAAGTAAAATTAAAATATCGAAAAAAGAGAAAGAGAGGATCGGCCCATTAGCGGCGTAAGGATTAATTGCGAAAAAAAAAGAGATGGAAGGTAAAAGTTCAGCGAAGGCCGCGCGAACAATGAGCCCAGTCGAGCAGTCGATCTCCCGGAGGCGCATCCTCGTGCGCATAAAGACGTGCATCTTGCAAATGCGCCGTCTTTGTTGTTTGCGTAGCGCCGCGGAAATATCGGGGCGCGCGATTGAAAAGCCCGGCGAGCCGCGGCGGGCGATAATGCGTCCCCGATGCGACGCGGTGTAAGGAGCCCGAGACTCCTCGCTGGCAGCAAATTAAAAAGAAAGGCTCCGGAAGAGCGGGGGTAAAGGGAGGGAAAGAGAGACGAGGAAAAAGCGAGCAATCGGGACGGATAGACTTTTCCTAGAGACAGGCCAAGGAGAATGGGCCATTCATGCGAAAGAGGCGCGAGAGAGCGACGGTTATAGGATAGGACCGGGGATTGTAATACGTCGCCTCTTCTCTCTTTCGCTCTCTTTCCACCGACGTCGTGGAGATTACGTGGCGGCGTGTCCCGCGGGGCTGCAATATCTTGCATTCCTTCCGCCCCGGCCCCTCCTTGCCTCCGCCGCCCCCGCGGGGACTTCATTCGGCTGCTCGCGCGAGCTCTTTCGCCTCCTCCGTCTCTCTTATACTTTCCGGCGAGCCCTTGCAAGTCCCTCCTGCAGTCGCGCTGTCTAAGAGAGAGACGGAGACGCGCCCGGGTGTAATCTGCACCGGGGCTTCGTCTCTATATTCGTGTGTAAGTATTACTTTGCCTTTCTTTCGGTCAGACCTATTTAGACGGCGTTCGGGTGCTCGAGAATTGTTTGACGTCGATGCGCATTTCCACTGGAGAGTTGACTGAACTTTTCATTTTACACTGTAGTCAATCTTTCTCTGACTTGTTAATTACTCACTGATTGACTGTATTAATTAAATTTCAAGATTTCGAGAAAAAAAATTGAGTTTTCAATTTCGTAACATCCCATCCGGCGTTTAATATTTCGATAGTTTTTGTTCGCCAGGGCAAATTCAGTTAAGATTCATCCAGGGATTTTTTCCTCGTCGCGAGGGGGAGGAGGCGTATAATCGGAGCAGTCAAGAAGAGCGAACGGCACGAGAAAAGAGGAGAAATCAAGTCGGAGGGAAAACTGCATCCTGAGAGAGCGCGAGTCCGGGCTTCGACCGGAGAGGGTGGGGGGAGCACGACGGCGAACCCCTTCGGGTCTTAAGAAATCAATTAAACGAAGAGCGAGTGAAAGAGAGGCAGGGAGCGCGCGGCCCGCCGATAGAGAGAGAAAGAGAGAGAGACCTGCGCCGGGGTTTGAAAAACGAGAGGAATGAAGGGGTTTCGGAGTCGACGCCGCTCCCGGCTTCGGGGAGAGAAGAGAAAGACGGCGGCAAAGACGGAATCCGCAGTAATCAGCGGATCTTCTGATGCCTCGGCTTCTATCCTACTTGAACGAGAGACGAGCTCGCTTTCTTTCTCTTTTTCGCCTTTATCTCCGCCCCCACCACCACCTCCTCCCCTCTTCGTCCTGCGCTCGGGCGCATATAGATATATATAAGCGAGCGTCTCGCTCTATCGAAAAGCTGGCCGCGGAGGGAGATGAAAGAATACCGTGTCCCAGCCGGTCGGAAACTCAGCCGACGACAATCGGCAACTTGGGCAATGCATCGGTAGAATCCGCCTCCCACTCCGACTCTGCTCCTGTCGCGGAGGCGAGGGGAAATAACAGATAGCCGAGGCGTAAGTGTGATTTAATGAAATCAACTGGGCGGCTTCGTAAACGGTCGGTGTGACTATAAGTTTTTGTAATGAATTGAGCTTTCTTTTCCATCAACATGTGTTTAAATCAATGATTAATGTTAATCCTGTTAATTAAAAAAGTAAAAATCAATATTTTGAAGGTTTTTGATATAATGCAGTTTTACATAAAAATGACCTAAACTTAAATTATAAGTTATCGAAATTAATAAATAAAATCTCATTATTAATAAATGAAATGTGTAAGGGTAGGAATTGAAACATATCAAAGAGAGATCCATTTAAGCTAAAATCGCAAAAAAAGCAGAACGGATAGAGGCTAGTCGGTATAGGCAGTAGGTGCAGAGTTAAGAAGGCTGCGCGCGGGGAAGCCGCGGCGCACCAGAGGGAAAGGGATAAAAAGTACAAGGGGGGTGGGCCGCCCCGAGCGCGTGCTGCCGAGAGAGACGGAGCGCGAGCGAATCGACGTCGTCTGGTAAGGAGCATTGGAATCGATATCATTGCAATGTATTCTCCTCGTCCTCCGCGCATCGCCTCGCGCGCCCCACTCCCTTCAACTCTTTCCCCCCGGTGCTCGTCTCACCCCCTTTCCTCCTCCCACCCTCCGCCCCCCACCCTGGTTACCCGCCAACTTTCTCGAGTGATCGCGGAATATTTTTCTTTCCTCCTTTTTTTTTTGCCTCGGTGCGCCGTCTTGTCTTCCGCTGATATAGGCGCGCCCGATGGCTGAATCCTCGATATTGCTCGCGCGCGACTTAAGCCTCGAGAGCGCCTCCGGAGCAATTTCGGGGAGTACGGGCTTTTTAACCGAGCGGTAATGACGGACGGAGCGCGTTCGAGTGTGTATTTAGTTTTGGCCGAGCGGCTTTGATAATAATTACGCGGATGAGGCGGACTTTTATTGCGCGTCGTTATCGGAGAAACTGAGCATTTTTGTAGGAAGTTAGAATTGACGATTAAATTATCGTATGTATAATTTTGAATCTTTAAATAAAGTGATTTACTTGCTCTAATTTAAGTAAATCAACGACTTTTTTTGGTGCGTACATTGATTGAGATCTTGTAATAATTACAATCAAATGTTATTAAAATACTTATCCTTACTTTTCCATTTTACTAAATTATCATTACTATCTACCTATCGTTTACCATTTTATCGTTACTAGAGTTTTTGTATATTAGAAATTGAAGATAAAATGTGGATTAGTTTACGAGAATAAGGTATGTAGCGAATGAAGTCGTCGAAATGCTTTTTTCCGCGGTTCCCTCTTTCTACAAGGCAATTTGGCATACCTATGTAAATCGCAGTCCTCAAGAGCCTTCGAAACTTACATACACGGAGACTTTTTCCGCGCGGCGGACTCAAATATAAAATGTAATATGAGCGTGTTAAAAAACTTATATCACGAGTTAATTCCGCGGGCTGTCCTAAAAAGCTAGTAGACCCGCTGAAACTCAGAAAATTCACGGCGAACTTCTATTTGTCCGAGGAGGAAAAAAAAGGAATGCGTCGTCGCATCGCAAGCCGTTACGCGTTGGCGGTCGTGAAACTTTAAAAACTCATTTGCGCACTAACCGACGTCATATAATTTCACGAAATCCTAACTTTCGAAGGCTACAAAGTGAAGAAAAAAATGATCTTTCCCAAATCACATTAGACTCAATTTTCGCAAAGTACGGATCTACCCAACTAGTTTTTTTTTTCTTTTTGTTGCCCGCAATTAGGCTAAATCCGCGAGTACACTCGCGGGTAAAAAAACGCTCGCCTCCCCAGTTCGTTACACCGACGTACTTCCGCTCCAAAAAAAATTAAAGAGCCCGGGCATTCGAAAACAATCCCCGAAAAGGATTCGCCCCCCGCCCGTCAGCGAAATGCCGCGCATTCCTCCGTCATGTATTTGTCAACTCCCGCTGATGTTCCCTTTTTTTTGTATCCTCTCTCTCTCTCCTCGCGGTGATCTCCTCTCGAGCGTCGCGCCCGCAGCGAATAAAGCGGAGAGACGGGCGGGGGAGCGAAAGCGAAAAAAAAATCATAAAGAAACCGCGGTGTGCCCCGTCCCGCAGGAACAGGATAATAAAATTCAAATGGCGAAATAAATAAGGGAGCGACGTCGTCCTCTCCTTACATTCGGCCGCGCGCCGCCTTATCCCGAGGCCCCGAGCGGTCGACCGGGGGTGATTTCCGCCCTCCGCGCGCTCGCCTTGACTCGACCCAAGCGCGCTGCTGCAACCCTTACTTCGAATGCCTCGGAGGGAGAGCGGCACCGAGCTTTCGCTTGAGACGCCGGTAATAAGTACAGGCGGATAAGAAATTTTCGTACAAACTGTGAAGCTTGATGGGTAAATGCTTACTCGCGATCTTTCTCCAATATTTTTTATTTCCGTTGGATCATTAACTGTTACAAGGAAATTATTAAATTGCAATGTATCTCATTACTCATTACTTATGCTGATGGTTATTTTAAAATAGATGCAAAAACTCTAAGAGATGCAATTAGGTGTTAATGTTCGTGAGAAAAAAATTATCGATTGGTTTTTTAGTTCGACGTGAAGTTAGTAACCTTTTGTATTACCTTCATTCGATTCTTGAGTGCTTGATAATAAGTCCTTACAGCTTGATAAACTAATGTGTTTCTCTTCTTAATCTATCTCGAATCAACTTCTGTTTGCAATAGTTATTACGATACAGTCTTAACTGCATTAACAAAGTGCATTTCTTGTTCGTTACTAACTGATTATATTACGGAATTAAAAAGAATTATGCAGCAAAAAGAAAATTTTACGATCAGGAAAAGCTTTAATAAGCACCTCGAAAAAGGAAGCTTTCCGATCGATAGATAATTAGTTCGGAAGCCGAATACGAAAACTGAGATAGCGATCTTTGACCGGGCCTTTCAATGATCATCATCTCCTCCCTCCCTCGCTCTTTCTCCATCCACCCCGTCCCCCCTCTCGCTCACTTTTTTTTCATTCACGAGTCAAGTACCGAGGCAGCTCGGGCTCTCGCAAAGCGCATACGCATTTTTTTTCCTTCCTTCCGTCCGTCCGCGCTGCACATGACTCGAGCCCCGGCTAATAAAGGCAGTCGCTCCTCCGGCGCAGACTCAACCAGCGGCGCGCGCGCGCGCGCGGTCGCTTAATGAAAAGGAAGAGAAAGCGCTCGCTGCCCCGTTACGTAACATCATCGAAGGCGTCTGTGTGCGTGCGCTCGGTACCCCCCGCGCGAGCCCAAGGTTTCCGAATGCCTCGTACGTACGATGCGTTTCTCTCGCTCCTCTCTTAGAGCTTATCAATGCGCTTGCATGTGCTCCGTTCGGGGTTTCGCACGCGCCCCCGCGATCCTTTATGCGCTATCTCGCTCGTGACCCACGTGAGCCTCCTATATCTTCCAAAGCCTTTAGCCTCCTCGCTCTCTTTCTCGCTTTCTCTCTCTCTCGCTCGCGCGCGCGCACGCACGCTCTCGGTCTATAGCTCTCGCTCTCTTTGGCAATGCCCTTATCTCGGCTCTCTGCTTTCCGCGCGCGCTTCCTTCTCGCTCGCTCTCCCTCTTTCTACATGTGAATATCACCTACCGCGCCGCCGCCTGCTCATCCTACTTTAATTTCTCCCGGGCCTGCAGTTCAATTTAAACTTTGCACCCCGCGCACGCTCTCTCTCTTTCTCTCTCGGCCGAGGCCGGGGCATCGGAAAAAATTAAGATTTCCGCAAGTTACCCACAGCCTAGATAAAGGCGGATCGTTACGTCGTTCTAATTGGCTCGCTATTGTGTCACTGCTTCTACATCCTAGTTTAACGCGTGATTCAAAACTACTTTGTTAATTTGCACGAAAAATATTATTTTTTACAAGTTTTCAATTTTAAAGTTAGATTTTAAAAATGCTAAGATTTTAAACTAGTGATATATGTTTTTGATTATTTTTTGTCGACTTATGATTTATTATTATGTTGACAAGCTATGTCAGCTGTAACGTACAAGGTATAGTCGTTTAGAATTTATAGAATTTGTATGTACTCCAAAGCTTTGAATGTGCTTTGTTTAAAAGGACTGCAGATTATTATAAGAAAATAAATTTACATTCAATATTGACTTTTACTCAACAGTTAATAGACTGAAGTATTCCTGGAATACTCTTCCCAATCTATTCGACTACTAAACATGAACCAGTTAACAAAAGCTTTAAATTTTTGTCGTCGTAGTAAAGTTTAATGCTTTTTTTCATTTTCTTTTTCTAATAAATTAATTGCGCAAAAAGCCAAAGAATAAAACGATCGGGACAATTAATCATTTCAAAAGATAAGTCAGATCAAGAATCAGCGGGAATAACGAAAGCCAGGGTTAATGCGCGCCGCGGTTAACTCCCCGGCTCTTTAACATCAGGAAAAAGTCGTTAAGCATACGTGTAGTATACGTAGTAATGATTGCCTTCGGGAGAGCGAGAAAGAGGGAGAGCGAGAGCGGGGAGAACGAACCTACCCCAAAGTTCGCGCTCGCCCACGTGGCTCGGGTCGAAGTTTCAACTCCAATTTGCCATTTCGTGACTGCAGCGAATCTTGCATTTTTCTTTCCTGAACAAACGTCTATCATTCTATCACGAACCGCGAAAACTTTTGTGCATAGCCGGCCCGCGCCGGGCCTATACGCCGACCTACCTGCGCGCGTCTTTCGCGCAGCGCGAGCTCGCGTACGGCGGACGCCGTGTATGCCGGAAGGCGCGGAAGGGAGAGATAGCGCATCGCCCCGTGGCCCCTTCATTCGTCAATTCAGCCGGCGCCCTTACTTGCCGCGGAGACGACTCCGGCCCGCACGCCGCAATTCGACTTATTAATCAATGCAAGACGCGAGCCTCGCGCTCCCTCCTCGATTCTCAAGGTGATTTTACTTACTGTAGTGAACAGAGTATAATTCGTTATTTCCTTCGCTTTATTGATTTTTCTTTTTTATCGATCGTATTTATTTTTTGCAAACACTGGAGAAGGGCACGTTTGATCGGTGATTATTATAAAAACATTGCATCGGGCATTCGACCAATGTAACCGATCACTGATTAATAAACTTTTTACAGTTAAATGATCAATCAGAAACAGCGCTTCTGTGCGCGATTCTTCAAAGAACGTAATTTCAATCGAATTAATAAAAAAAAACTCTTCAATTTCAAGTTCGATTAAATAAGCACTAAAGGAACGAGATTATTTAAAAAAAAAGCAGCCTCGACAAAAATTCGCGCAATATCGTGACAGTGATTCCATGATTACATCTTCGAGTGCGCATTAAATAAAATCTACGCCCGCGTCCGTTCGCCAATCATCGAAACTCCACGGCGCTCCCTCTCTTCCCGTTCCGATCGATCGACCTTTTAATCATCACTCGAACTCGTAATCACGAGAAATTTGCGAAATAAAAAAAAAACAAGCGAGCGCGCGGCTGCGACCGCATGATAAAAAAAAGAGAAGAAAAACAAAACCCGAAATGACTGATAGTCACTCTAGCAGAAGAACGAAAAAAAAAAATATTCGTCGTCGATTTATATGCGTTCTCCTCTCTTTGGCTCAGCGCGCGAGCCGCCACCGAAAAAAAAGCTCTCTTTTAATCCGCCGCGCGGGAGGGTCATCCATGATCCATTGATGATTCGAAATCGAGCGAAAGTCCATCGGCAAAATCATCGAGTGGCCCCCGGTCGATGCGAGAGACAGGCGCGGAAAGAGAAGAGGCGAGCGCGGGGATCGGATTGACGAAAATGAAAGAGTCCGGAGGCCGAGGGAATGAAGCCCATCCACGAGACACGCGCCGTTTGCGGAGGCCTCGGCAGAGAGAGGAAGCGAGCGGATATCGCGCGCGCACAAAAAAAGGGCAGGCAGGCATCGGCGAGAGGAGGAAAGGAGTGCTCCGCGGCAGGGAGAGACGCGCGCGCGGGGGGAAAAGAGCGCGCCCGGTGAAAAGCGCGCCGGAGGAGAGTCGCAAACACACGCACGAGCGGGCACACGCAGAGGGCCTATTTGGTCGTTAGCCAGTTGGCTAATTTCCAGTAGAAATCATGAAAGCGAGACCTCGGGGGTAAAGAGCCTCGGTCATTCGATGATCCTCCTCCATCTGCCCATCCCTCTCGCTCTCTCTCTCTCTGTGTGTGCGCGAGCCCGGCCGTCTGCGCGCGTCCAGTCATTGCCTTTCAATGATTTTTGCTCCTTTTTTTTGCGCCGCTGCCCCGAGCACGCCCATTCAATGACCCCGCGGCATCGCGCGCGCACACACGCACCCCCCGCCCACCCCCGAAGCTTTTCGATGACTCGTTTTCCGTTCTCTCTATCATCTCTCTGTCCCTTTTTCGCCGGGGCTCTGTGTGTTTTTCGAGCCCCCTTTGCCGCGAGCCCGCCGCGGCATTATCTGCCCTCGGTGTACGCCCCCGCGGCGCGTTATCGCGCGCTGGGTCTCTCCGGGCCCTCCAGCCGCCCGATGACGCCGAGGTCCCGACCAGTGCATTTCGGCTAATGAGACGCGCAGCTTCCAAAGTCATTCACCGACTTCGCCCTTCGAGACTCCAATCCAATTCAAAGCCAACCCCTACTTCCCTTTTTTAAAAAAAAACTCTGTGCTTTAAAAAACCAAGTTAATCGTCGCCGAAATCAAGTGAACGATATCTTTACAATTACGAGCGCCCGTTAAATTAACGTCGAACCTCCGAATGCGTAATTCGCGATGGAAATAGAGGGGTACGAATGAAAAGCTTATAATGTTTTATGCACGTCGTCGAAAATCAGGGGCTCCCGGTAACCAGGCGAATCGACGCCTCGGAAGAAGCCACTCGGGCTCGCCGGCGGAATGTCTTTGGGCGGGCGGCCTCGGTCGCCTCGATCACCGCGGCATTAATTCATCGCATTGAGAGCGCGCCACAGGGTACTCAATTGTGTTACACACCGGCGCGGATGCGTCACGCGCGCCAATGAAGAGGACCCTGGCGCGCCGCGGTACGCCGCCGCGACGAAGGAACTCGAGGCAAGGTCGCGCCAAGTTGCGAAGCCCCCGAGCTTTTTATAGAGCCGCAGCTACGCTCGGCACGATTTCACCGAACCACCTACTTAACTGCGAGTCGGACGCTTCGCGCGCTCTCGCTCTATTTTTTTTTATCGCGATGCTTGTCCTTTTTTTTTAAAGTATTCAAGATTTTCGAAGTCGATGTGCGAAGAATTGGAGGCGTTCTGCTTTTTAAAGAAAATGGGAATTGAAAGCTTTAGTTTGCGGTGGTGAAAATAATTATTTAAGATTTGTAATTATTGAAACAAATGAAACAGTTTAATCCTCGAAAAGCTCGATAATATTTCCCTGTAGGTTAAAATAATATATTTTTTTTATAAAACCTATTACGATGCGTGTATTTTAGTGTCCATGCTTTTATTTGTTTTTTATTTTTAAAGACAAATTTCGTATATTTTTTTGTGAATTAAAATTTGTATTTATCCTCTAACAGTTTTCGTTTCTTCAAAATATTGAAACTTTTTAACGTAGATGTTTTATCATTAGTTTTTTGATAAGTGATTTTGATAAAACTAAATATTCAATCTTTACATTTCTTTAATCAAACATAATAGACGTTATATTATCTTATACGATAAAATCTTCATCATTTTCTTCTAAATGAAAAAGTTGCTCGTGAAAGTGGTAAATCACGCGACGAGCCAAGTCAAGAAGAGGCAGAAGTTAGCGCTGAAAACAAGGCGCAAAAACCGTCGCTTTTGATAAAAAAAAGGTGCGCCGCGAAAAGGGCAAGAGAATCGCGCGAGCCAAAGGGACACAAGGAGAGCTCGCTCGCTCTCAGCGACTCTTGGATGTATCTGGATTCTGGAGCGCGAGGAAATTTAGCCTGGCGTTAAACGCGTCGCTCGCTCTCTGTGTCTCCCCGGTCTCCTTCAATGGGCGCGGCTCGCGCGGCAAAAAAACGTCGGGGGTGAGATTCGTCGCGCGCGTCTTTCAGCGCGTGCGGGCGCGACTCGACGGCTAAACTTTTGTCGCGCGGCTAAAAAAAGCCCGAGCGAGCTCGAGCTTCGCGATTTTCTCGGGGGCGCTTAGAATAAACCGTAGGCGCCGCTTATTGTGCGCGCGGCCGGGGCACTTCTTAATGACGGAAGAAATTCTATCATACGCGCGTCCGTTTAGTAGGGCCTGAAGGGGATTTCGCCCTCTCTGTATTTTTTCCGACTCTTTTTTTTTATTTAGCGCGCCGCCGCGTTTGGCGGATCTGAGAAACGAGGCGAGGACGAGGAGGCGATCATTAACGGCGCTGCTCGGCGGAAGCGTGTCATTGGCGTTGAACCCTTTTTTGCAGCCTTACGTGCGTACGTATTCTTGCCCCTTTTCAGAGAGCCACGCGCGCAAGACAATGCGACAAGGCGAGGGACGGAGCGCTAGATCGGTCTTAGGCGTTGCGTTCTCCGCTCCGTGGGGGTATTGTGATCGTCGGGAAAATTGTATACCACCGGGCGACAGGAAGATTTTCCTTGCCGCCGACATCGAACTTCCTACTTCTGCCCCCCGCGAATCCCTCATTGTCTCTTTACCCCGAGCAAGCTGGGTATGAAAGAGGCTCCCTGAAAGGATTCGCTTGCTTTTATCACTTTCCCTACATCCAGCTCTTTGCACCGCTTACTACTGCATCCGCGTGATTTTGTTATTTTTTTCCTTTCTTTCGAGTTTAATGCAATGGAGTTTTTCGCCGACTCGCAGCCAGTCCCCGGAGGCCTCGAGCCCGGAGAATGGCGCGCTCGAGATTACAGCGAGCGAAGTACTCGGACTTTTTCGGTGAAATTGAATTATTAACGGCGCCCGATGCGTCCGCACGCGTAATTCGCGCGTGGCTTTCCCTCGCTTCCCGGCGAAACAGCGGCTGCAGCTGCGCCGTTTGAATATTTTAATAAGAAAAACGGCGGCCGTGTGCGCGCGCGCACGGGGGGCGGAGGACGCTCGCGCGGAAGCCTTCCGCCCTGGCAAAATAGAAAATGATTGCGCTGCAGCAGCAGCGCCAGCTCCGATATAGAAAGAGAGAAATTTCGCGTCCCTCGGCGAATTCCGCGCCCTCTCTCTTCGCCCTGCCCGCGTGCTCGCGCCCAACTCCCAAAACGTGCGCTGGAAAATATATCGCCGAGCATTAACCCCCGGCTCGCCGGGGGGGCGGCCCTCCCGGCCGCGCTCTCGCAAAATCATCCAACGTCATCGATTCGACAGGAGCGCGTTGGCCCACCACCCTTTTCGCCACCCCCTGTCCACCCCCCTCGGGGGAGGGAGTGCGACGTACGATCGGGACCTCGACCCTCCTCTCACCCTCTCTCCTGAGGGAGGGAGACGCGGCGGCCCTCTCCGCGACCCCCCACCCACCCGCGGGGTCATCAAACAGCGACGTCAGCCCGCGCCGCAGTCAAAGAGCGCGAGGGAGATAGAGTTACTGGCGAACCGGCCATTTTTTGTCTGGCCAGTCAGTGAGTTTCCAGGGATCAGCGAGGAGCGCGGCGCGGGAGCGAGCGAGAGGGGCCGAGCGAGCGACAGCTCGAGAGCGGGCAGGGTGCAGCGACGCCGGGGGGGCCGGGGGGTGGCGGCGGGCAGGCTCGCCGGACTAACGGACGGACGGGCGAACGAACGAACGAGCGGTACCATGGGGGCCGCCGCCGCCGCCGCTCGGCGCGCTCGCGGGGGTGTCGGGGGTGGCAGCGCCCGAGTGCAGCAACCATCGATCAGCCTCGAGGCTGGACCGCGCAATGATTTTTACCCCTTTGTCCCTCCCTACCGGCCGCCGCGCTCCCTCTCGCTCCGGCCGTCTCCCTCTCTCTTTCTCGCTCGCTTTCGCCCCACGGGTCAGGCGATAACGCCGCGTCTCTCTCCCGGCCGCCCGTGCAAGTGCATTACGTATACTTACGTGTGCGCTGCGTGTGCAGCTTCCAGCGCACGCACACACGCCCGGCCGCTCGGGTGGCCGGCCTAGCGACCTTTCGCTCTCTCTCCCGTTTTTCGCCGGCCACCTCGCCTGTCTCCCTCTCGCTCGTTCTTTCGTAGGCCAGCGGCGTCGGCGGGCAGCTCGGGCTGGCCACGCCTCCCACCCACCGCCACCCTCCTCCCGGCGGTCCACCCCGGCCGCCTCGTCTCGCTCCTGGACACGCGGGGGCGAGAGCGAGACGGAGCGAGGCCCGAGAGTGCCTCGCCGCCGGCGGCTAGCGCTCGTTTTTTGCATTATCTCGTTTTCGCAAAAATATGCGGACGCTAATCCGGCCGCTCGCCCGGCTAATTCCTCCGGCTCTCCTCCCTGCAGCAGCCCACCCTCTCTCTTTCTCCGCCTCTCCGTCTCTCTCTCGCACCGCTGTTTTTTTTTCTCGTTTTCGCTCGCCGACTCCCCTTCCTTCGCGAGCTGCAGCCTCGCACCTCGCGCAAAGAACGTCGCGTCTCCGCGAAGGTCGGAGGGGGGACCCCGATGCTCATCGATCGCGCGCGCGCCCGTTAATAAGCTGCTGCTTTGTTTTTTTCGGTTGAATCGGGACTCGCTTCACGCTGCGGCGGGTAACGCGCTATTTTTTTCGGCGGGGCTCGCGAAGAATGACGGAGAGAGAGAGGGACGAGGGGGCGGCGAGCGATGATCGCGCGGCCCGCTGGTTCGCGATTCCGCGCAGATAAATTTTCGGTGCACTACGCTGCAGTCGCCCCTCCCCCTTCGTCGCGCGACGTGAGATACATTCTGCCTTATTTTTTTTTGGCGAATTTTTCGTTCATTGTTATGCAGCGCGCGCGCGTGTGTGCGCGTGTTTTTTTTTCGCTAAGCAAAAACAGCCGCCGGCGGAGTTGCCGTATCTTTCGCGGAGCTACCGGCAGCGCTCGATGCAATTTTGATTGGAATAGCCCGAAGGACAATTCATGAATTGATGTATAACCGTGCGCCCAGAGTCAATTATGATTTGATGTCCGCGCGCCCGCGCCCGGCTATTGTAAATAATCAATTAATAATGAAACAGGCTAATTACGCGGCTGAAATTAATTGCAATATTCGATTACAAAGTATTACCCCGTCGAGTGCCACTCGAAGGGGCACAATAAACGTGTTTTTATGCCCGATCTCCGTCGCTTCGATTGCCCTCGTCGGAATGCTTTCGCGTACATTGCTAATTGATGATAAAACGCCCGCGAGCGACGCACTCTTTAAATTCCAATCATCCGAGGAATTAAATCTACCGTCCCCGCGATCGGTGAATTCCGGACGCATTAATTTGTCTCTGACGGTGAAATTTCGAAGAAAACCCGTGGCTTGACTCATCCAATCGCGCGCGATCATTCGGGGAACCCGAGCTGACGCGGCGCAGCGGGAGCTGGGGAGCGACGAAATTAAAGCCCTCCCGGCGAAATGATTTTTTCATCAGGCATCGCTCGCCCGCTGGACCGTGGCCTCGCGCAACTTTGATTTCGCGAGCTCCGCCTTCCCTCGCCCACCCCCTGGCCGTCCGCCCCCCCGACGAGCGGACCGGCCTTTGACGGCCCGGCCGCTGATGATTTTTCGCCCAGGTATTTTCGAATTCCCTTTCGCCTCACATCAGCGCTAATCCTTCGCTCGTTGCATTTCGCGCTTCCCGCCGGGCGCGCGTAATGCTTCTCTTTCTCTCTCTCCTTTTTTCCTCGGCCGACGTAGCAAAAATAAATGAAAAAAGGGGAGAGAGAGAGAGAGAGCGGCGACATCTGCCACTCTTTTTTCGGGGGTCCGGCGATACGGAATCGCGGAAAAGAGATTATTTTATGCAGAGCGAGGCGCGGATAGACGGGACGAGCCTCGCTCGCTCCTGCATAATGTAGAGTCCAAGCGCGGCTGGCAGGAGCCTCGCGGATTCACGGTGCGCATACGTGTACGTGAGAGTGCGATATACCCGAGCGTCGCTGCCAGAAGCGCACTTACCTGCTCTCTCGCACACAGCCTCGCAGCCCGCTCAAATTTACGCGCATTATACGTGACGCCCGCTCACAGCCACATGCGCTCATTAAAGCGCTTTTCCAGCGGATCGGACTTTTCGCGAGTGCATGCACACGTCCGAGTGCGTGTGTGTGTGTGTCGCTGTGCTCACGCTCGCCAGGGGGTGGGTGAGGCTGACGTACTCGCTGGACGTGAGCGCGAGGACCGATAAGCGGGAGGGCGAAAAAAGCTCCGACCCCCTCCCCCCTTGGACGGACGCTCGCTCGCTCGGACGGACGAACGGTAGAAAGCGGGAAACGTCTGTCTTCGTAATTACGGAAAAGAATTAGCCGGGATGCACGAGGGAACTGCATTAACTTACTTTTAAATTATGGAGAACGCGAGTCGTCGCGCGACGACGGCTCCGGGCGGGGATTTTCGATTAAGCGCGGCGACCGGATTGACCGGTCCGCCACGACGCCAAAACTCGACTTCGCCTTTTTTTACTCGCCCTTCCCGGCTCCGCGAGCGCGTTACCGCTCGTCAAAGCGAAAAAACACCGCGCGCACGAAAAACAGCGCTCGCCCCCTTTTTTTGCCCCCGACAGTTATATTAAACCGTTTTCCCGACGAGAATTAACTTTTCGGCGAGCGACGACAAAAAAAAATAGGAACGAATAATAAAAAAAAAACGCAAAATAAGTGCGCGAAATAAAAAAAAAACAGTCCTCGTAGGCGCGTTCGCTCGAGCGGCCGGGCATTTATTCCGCGCGTATAAAAATTTCATCAGCGGGTAAAAAGCAGCAGATACACGCTCGGCCACATCGGAAGCGCGCCAGTTGTCGTAGCGACTT
Organism: Eurytoma adleriae; assembly: GCA_900480045.1. Lineage (NCBI taxonomy): Eukaryota > Metazoa > Arthropoda > Insecta > Hymenoptera > Eurytomidae > Eurytoma > Eurytoma adleriae. Next base: position 142,224 of record UXGC01000177.1, on the reverse strand, counting down.
CCAATTAAAATAGTTTCAAAGCGGCTCGGCGCTCGCGCGCTTGTCAGCGGCAGAAGTGCCGGGGCCCTCGAGTGCGCGCGCGGACAATTATGCGCGCGCGCTGCGTGAAACGCGGAAATTCAGGAGAGAAAGAGCCGGAAAACAGGTATTTCCAGGCACTCGTGACGAGGCCACCCCGCTCGCTCGCTCTCCTCTCGAAAGAGTAGCCATCGAAGCGAGCGAGCGCAACCTGGCCAAAGGAGTCGGCCGCGCGGCCGCGCGGCAGATGCCGCCCACGCGCGCCAGCGCTTCTCATTATTGCGAGCGCGGTAATTGGCGCGCCGTGAGTCGGCATGCTGCGCTAATTCATCTCGACGCTCAAGAGGGGGGCAGCGGTCGGTCAATTTTTCGGAGACGAGCGAGGTCTTCTCGTTTCTTTTATTTTTTTTTTTAACGAATAATGAAGGTGTACGTGGCGTCCGGTAAACCGATGCTACACTTTTTAACGCGTCGTTAGCTTCGACTGGTGCGAACTGGTTACTTAATCTGTCTGACGCACGGTTTTCTAGTGTTTTATATAGTCGGTCTGCTTGGTCTAATGGAAGCTAGAGGCTGAGTGTTAATAAAATTAAACGGTTTTTAAGTGCGCTTTCATCATTGTGGATGTAAAGTAGCGAGCGTGAAAAAAAGACAGCTTTGAATTATTCAACGATGATTTTTAATGATCTATTAGTTTGCGAAATGCGAGTGTTTTATCGCAGAGAAGGGGAGATAATGAAATAACTAAACTATCAACACCTTTTTAAGGAAGGGTGCATTGAACGTTGGCCATTATCTTTTGCGAAATTGGAAAAATTGAGATTAAAACATAATTTCCCATTAGCGGTACTTTTATTTTATGATAAATTCATAAAAAATTGGTATATACGCCGCGGCAGCGCTCGCTTATAAGATCGCATTATCCGTTAATAACCCACGAGTCCTTTCAGCCTCTGCGAGATGCAGTTTTAGATTGCCTATTTCACGGATTACTGATTAATTAGCTCATTTTCGCATCTCCCCGGGCGTTTTATCCTCCCGCCTCCTCTCCGCTAATTTTTCCTCCTCCGCTTCCGCGCCGCATAAAAACACACAATGGTCAACGCGCGGCATCGGCCAAAGCCCCCGCTCTTAGACGCTTCCTTTTTTTTCGCCGGCTGCACTCGCGCACAGGTGTACGAGCGGCCAGCGGGCGCACACAGTCGCACCGGCGAGTCTGCTTTGGGGGCTGTGCGGTCGCGGCCGCGATTACCGAAAATTGCATTTGCAATTTCCGTGCGCTCGTAAAGATCCTTTCTCGCTTTTCGAGTGCGAGAGGGACAGCGCGGCAAACGAGCTAACGCCGGGATACTCCCGTAATTCTGTAACCTTTTTTTCTCTCTTTAACCCGCTCTTTTTTCCACATCGGCCCGTTCCCTCTCTCGCACACCCGCGCCCGCCTCACCTCCCGCTTTATCAGACCGTCTCTGCGCGTTCGTTCGCGTATTTCGCTCTCCTCCCCCCTTTCTCTTTCTCTATCGTCGTTGCAATTACTGAAAATTGCATTTCCACTGAATTATACCGGAGGAGGGACGGCGCGACCGGGCAAAGTGAGAGAATCAAAGAGAGAAGGGCGAGAAAAAAGTTACGCCGGGAGAGAGCGAAAAAGAGGTGGAAGGGACGGGGGGCGCGGGAAGACAGAGAAAGGGGTGAAATGCAAAGAGAGTCGCTCCGGGAGACAAAGGATTGTTAAAAAAAAAAAAGCCGAGGGCGGCAGCGCGGTGCGGGGAAAACGGATAGAATTTGGAGCTAATCGAGTTATACGATGGAAACCACCGGCGGTCAGCTAACTCGCCGCGCGCCGGGGCTTGCATTTTGCATCCCCCGCACACGTACACGCGCGCGGCTCCGCGGCCTTTGCGCGCGCGTGTGCAGCGGCGAAAGGGTCGAAATAAATAGCGGCGTTGCGCGCGGATTTCGGCCTAGCCCGGCGCGCGCGTATATCGTGGAAATCATTTCTACTTTCGATGTGCCGGCCGCGCGGTCATTCGCTGTTTTTTTTTCCTTTTTTTTGCGTGGGTGCCCCGACCTACCGCGACGCGTCTATTTTTTTTTTTTTGCTACGCGTTATGTGTATGTATATATATACTGGGACGCGCGTGCACGCTATGGCCTCCTCGAAGAGCGGGTCCGCGTCGCGGGAATAAAAAAATATTTCGAGTTTGTTTTTTTGTCCGCGCGCGGCCGTCCCTCTTCCTTCCGCGGGCCGTTTTTATAAGCGCGGAAATGCTTTTTTAGTGTACGCCCGCAAAACCAAATGAACCGTAAAGGTGGACGCGTAATGGCGGTACGGTGCGGGGCCAACGCGAACGGGGGATGGATATTTTAGCGTTTTTTATTGATACTAAATGAATGTTATCGGGAGGGGCGAAAAGCCGGCGGAAATTTGCGGAGTATTGCGAGGGAAAAACGTTAGCGTTACGCAATTTCGCGCTCATAATGGCCTTAAAAAGCCTTATTTGCATGCTGGCGCACCGGCGAAAAAAATCATTCGACTCCGATTAAAAACGACAGCGATGAACCGCCGTTAATTAGGGCGCAATAGGATTTTCGTGCAGCGTGCTCTTGTGCGGAAACAACGCTTAAATCACTTACGCGCTAATCCACTCGGAAGGGTCCGCCCGAAGGTATATATTACGAGATCGGCGTTTTTTGCGGGAAAAAATTGCGCTCGACCACGGCCAATTAGAGCGGCTCATTAGAAAGCGAAGGCACGTAATCCCGCACTCGTGGGCCGCCGTCGAAAAGACAATCGCGGACTCTGACCGAAATTCACGCTTCGCGGGGCAAAACCGCGGCGACGGGCTTCGCGAGTCAAAGCAGGCGAGGCGAAGCTCTCCCGGCGGCTCACGCAGTGCCTCTCTACACGCGAATACGTGCGTATCTCGCAGCCAGGCCGGAAGTTGGCCTGGCAGTTATCAAAGCTCCGGCATAAAAGTTTACGAGTCACTCTGGCGTGGCGGGCGGCGCAGGACGTCGAGAGGACGCCGCGCGCGAGGGTCGAACGCTGCAGGACGCACACGCCGAAAAAGAAGCCCATCGCGCGCCCTCGGCCATGCATGTATGCATGCGCGTCCGTGTGCGCGCGCGTGCCGAGCTGCATCGGCGAGGGACGGGGCAAGGGGCGAGACAGAGAAGACCGAGCGCGCAGAGGAAAGAAAGACGGGGGAGAGGCGAGGGAGAGAGAGGAAGATAGACGCGGACGAGCTTTGATGTACGAGCTTGCAGCGCGGATATATATACGGCGCGCGCGCGGGAAGGGAGAAGGACGCGGAGATATACACGAGTAGCGCCGGCGAGCGAGGGAGAGAGGACAAAATTTTCGCCAGCAAAGGGATAAAATACGATTTTATTTGCCGCCACTACCACCGCCGCGGGGATTCGCGAGGAAGACAGAGAGTTGGCAGCTCCACCGCCGCCGCCGTCCGGCCACTGTCCGATGCGCGAGTCCGCGTGCATCGTCCCTCTCTCTTTCGCTTTCGCCGTGCAGCCTCGACGACGTAATGAATAAACTTGTCTTGCTCCCCCCGCCAGTGCAGTCCGGGGAGAGAGAGAGGGAGATAGATGGATAGATAGAGATAAAGGCAGAACAGCGGACAGTAGAAATGGAAAAAACGACGTCCAGTCGGTGCGAGAGCGAGAGAGGGAGGCACGGAAAATATATTTAAAGCGGAGGAGAGAGCGTCGCGCGGGGCCGGGGGGAGGAGGAAAAAATGATGGAATTATTGTTGAGTAAAGGCTGCTAAGTTATCCGAGTACGTCAAGCGAGCATTTTTCAAAACCGCGCTTTCCCTTATAATGAATAATTTGATTTCTGACTCTCATTTCCATTAATTTATATGTAAAGGAATTTTAATTATAATAAATATTGATAAATCATTTAAATGCGATTGATTCGACAGTCATCAAACGTGTAATCAGAAAATTTGCTTTCAAAATATTGATACAATAATGCAAAAATAAATTTGACGATGACAGCATATTCCTGATTTCCGAATGAGTGTAGATACCTCAAGAAAGCTTCGAATAAGCAGAGACAGTATATACAACAAATTTCAACAAGTAAACCATTATCATCCTTATCCGCGCGATCCTACAAAAAGCAAGTAGCCGTAAGTTCACAGTCCTTAACTCAATCAAACGCCCGTAAAATGCATAAGTAGAGAAACAAAAACAAAATAAGACAAAAAAAGCAGATGGATAAAGAGCGAGCAAGAGAGAGAAAGGGAGCGAGGTACATAGAAAAAGAAGCTGAAGTATCCGCTCGGACAACACGCGGAGAGACCGGAGATGGAGAAGGACGTTGGGGAAAAAAAAGGAGAATTGGATGCGCATGCGCCTTCTCCCGTCCTCCCTCGCCCCTTCCTCTCCCACTCTATTTTTTTAACTCCTTCCTCCCTGCTTCCTCCCCCCGCGGCGAGCACTCCATACCCGCGTCTCGCTCTCTTTTAGCCGTCCTCTTCCTTTATCTAATATACGCAAACGACGGCGAGATTTATCTGGCGATGTACAGACGGGGAATCGAAAAAAAAAGAGAGAGAGAGAGCCGGGCGCGTAGGTGTGCGTGCGGAAGGGTGGCTCGCGAACTCGCCCCGACCTCCCGGTCCACAGACACAAACACTCGAGGGTGTACGAGTGCAGCCTCGCTGCACATGCACGCCGCCGCCTCCTCCTCCTCCCTTGCTCCGCGCCGGTACTTCCGAAAGTAGGGAGGAAAGCTGCGTGTCCAGCGGCGAGGGAGTCGGGCCGGAGCGCGATGGAAATACCGGCCGGGGAGAGCGGCCGAGAGAGACGGCGATTCGGAATTGAAAAAGGGAGGGAGGTCTTCAATCCGTTCCTCTCAACTGCAGAGGAGAGCGAAAGAGAGAGAGAGAGAGGAGCGTGACGAACGTCCGAGCGAAGATAGGATGGAGAGAGAGCGAGCGAACTAGAAAGTGCACTTGAAGTGGGGGTAGAAAACGATGGAAAGAGGGAGAGAGAGCGCGCGCGAGAAAGGGATGAAATTGGCCGTGGGTCGAACGAGGACAGCGCGCGCGGGACGCTGACCAAAAAAAAAGGGAAGGAAGAGCGGGAAGGAGAGAGGGGCACGCGGGAGCGGCGCGAGAGAGACGGCCGAGCGCTTCAATTCATTGATCGGTCGCGCGCGCGGTCCGAGCGGTGACGCGTAGGAAATGAAAAAAAAGGGGGCACACGGGGCGTTGCTAAAAATCTCGGCGCGCGCGCTCCCGGCAGGTAGATGGCCGAGCGCGGGTCCTCTCTCTGCCCGAAAGAAAGACGACGACACGAAATTCCGAAGCAGAAACGAGCCTCGCCGCCCCCACCCGGCCGGCCCATTCTCTCTCGGACCTTTATCGCGTCGTCTCGGCCTCTCTCCATCTGTACGCCTGCATCGCGACGCAAAAGCGCACGGTTTTTGAACTCTCGACTTCGGGAGAGCGAGCGGGAGGGGGAGGAGAGGGGTCAAGCGGCCATTTTTTTAACCCGCGCGCCAGATCGTTGCGCGTCTGAATTTTCTTTTTTTTTTTTGTCGCTTCTTTGACAAGCGAGCCGCTGATCCTTTTTAAGGAAGCGACCCGCCGGTGAATTGCATTTTTTCCGTCGGCCTAACCCCTTTGTCGCGTCGCGTCGCGCGAGCACGCCGATCGCCGCGCATTCGCGTAATTCGCTTTGCGTCGTTAAGGCCGTTAATTCCCCGGGCGCGCACGCTCCCGATACTTTAATTGGATGACGCCGGCCGACTCGAAAATTCTATTGACGAGGTCCTAATGGGAATCATTAGCTCCGCGCGTTCCTACGGATGCACTTTCGCCTTTTTTCCATTTCGCTTCGTTAAATTTTAATTAACAAGAAACAATTACCACTTTTTCCCAAAAATATCTTTTTTTTTTGTGTATCCAAAGACACTTTTTTGCATTTTTAAAGATCCAAACCATCTGGTCTACGCGTGATGAGAATAAAAAGGGTCGCCTTATAGTAATTGATTGCCGATAAATGCACGGTCACACCGAATTCCCGAGACGGCCCAGTTTGATTCCGGAAAGAAAAGAGCAAGGCAGTTCGATCTTAAGACGGTCGATCGCATTCACCGATGGCCCCATCCTTTGAGATATCGTGAGAAACGCGGAGATCGGCGAGACCCACGAGGCCCATCTCGCGCGCGTCCTCTTTACGCATTTCGCCCAAGAAAACCCGAAAAACGTCTCGGACAACCCGTTGCGACCCCTTCGCCGCACAATGGGCCCGCCAAAGAAAGGCGAGAGAGACGAAGAAATCCGGTTTTTCGCGACAGGAGAAATTCGAGACGCGCCGCGGCAAGAAGCCAGGCACAGGTGATCGATCCTCTCTCCACCTGGAGCAGGTAAGAAAAGCACTCCTTTCCCTATATGAAAAATCGAAAGGAGTCGCGAGCGTCTCGGTCGCTCGGATTCGCCGCGATGAATCGCTTTTACCTCGGGACATCTGTGTATTTTGGAAAAAAAACCCTTTGCACTTCCTGGAACTAATGCGGGAAAGGGGTTCAGCCGATGCGACCGCGGCTCGCAAGATGCAAAGCAGTCGCTGCCTCTCTCCCTCCCGCGCGCTCCTTTGTCGCCGGAGCGGCGTCTCGCGTCCTGTCAATAATGCGCTTTTGAATATGCATCTGCGCTCCTTAATGGCGAGGAATCGCGAGCTGCCACAATGTCGCGCGCCGACGATCCGGCCTCTCTCCGGGGCCCGCTTTCTTCCCTCAAAGGAACGAGCGCGCGCGCGCGCGGCCTCACTCGAAAAATCCTTTTCGCGCGGAGGAGTGCGTTTTCTTTGTCGCCGAGCCGAGGGGAAATATCGTGAAAACTCGGGCGCACCCTTTACTTGCCGCGGCGCGTCGACAAAGGAGTGCGCACAAGAATCGATTTGGATAAATATTCAAGGCTTCTTCCTGCCACGCTGATTGCCGATGAATGCTTCAAGGTTTCGCGTGCTCTGCGTTGCTTTCGAACTTCTATATTTTCAAGATCATTTTTTTCTAGCGAGAGGTTTATTGATTATGACTTTTTTTTTGTTTAAAAAGTGTATAGACGCTAATTGAAAATGCAATTTGTGCATGTATTATATTTTTAGTTTGATTACTTACAATTTGAACCCAGTACTACGGTCCATTATAGAGATTTAAAGGTTCTAACGCCAATTGATGACATTTACGTTCGGTAAATTGTTATAATAACTAAATTAGATTTTAAAACTTAAAAAAAAACCGAGCAAAGTATCCACTAAATAAAAAGTAAATTTAAATGTTTCTTCGAAAAGTTGCAACTGACCAGTAAGTATGTTTTAAAAAATTGAGAGCAGAAATTGAATATCAATAAATACAATTAAATAATCGTTAAACGTTAAAGCTCGGAATCAAGTTCAGCATAATTTGAATATATCGACTTGAATAATGCCATTATCGATTTATTGCAATAAGCTCTATGGTAATCGAGTAGGTCAGTTAACTTTTATATCATTGCAGTGAGTTTTTGTTATAGCTATTGATTGCATTTATTGGTCCGCATTAACATTCTCATTACGCGTTCGTATTTATTCATCATTATGTCAACAATACATTTGCAGTTATGAGAGCATAATTGTAAGCAATTATATTAATAGAATAAATTATTCATACAAAATGATAAGTCAGTATTATATCGCAATTACACGTATTAACAATCAGTTTAGAAATTACATTTACTAAAAAAGTAGCGTTAACATATATTATTAAAATTAAAGTTGTAAGGCATTAATATGACAGTTTCAAATTTATTTTTGTAAAGATCAAATTTAAAATAAAAATAGTTATACCCTAATACATAATTATATTCACAATGGCTGCATCATCGATTTGCGTCAAAGTCCTAGTAGCATAAGGCACTGTAATTTGCGAGTAGACCAGTTGCACCAGGCAAAATCTCGACGGCTTTAACAGATCCCGTGGTTTACGGTCATAATAGGCCCACTGCGAAAGAGGGAGAAGGCGAGAAAGAAATACGAGAGAGAAAGAGAGGGACTTACGGAGGGTAAGGCCCGGTCGGCCGCATTATTTTCTTCGGGGTGTCATGCGGCCCGACGACTGCAGGCTTCTGTCGCGTGCCTCGGCAGATGCGAGAGAGAGAAAGAAAGAGAAGGAGAGAGAGAGAGAGAGAGGGAGACAACGGCACTGGCGGGGTGCCTTCGGAAATGAAGGGCCATCGGGCGCCTAATAACAAGGAGTCGTCGATGCAGTCCCGTTTCCCCTCCGCGCTGGAAAAAACTCACCCCTTTTGCGCTCGCGCGCGGGCCAGGCTCGTTCGTATGCGCGGATCCGAGAAAAAATTTCGACGAGTTTTTGTAAGGCTTCTTGACTGACTTGATTTATACGCGCAAAAAAATTTTCTACTCGCCGGAATTTTTTCACCGGGGTTGTATAGTTTTGGCGCAGCGCTTCTGTCGGTTGAATTTGAACGATTATTACGGTTGGGTCATTTGTTATTTGAAAAACAGTAATTTTTTGTTTTTCAAATCCTTGTGTTGGTAGATTCCCCGAACATTTAGTGTCAATTGAAAAGCAGCGGCGCGTGAGCTTTTTACTGTGTAATTTATTTATTACAGTACTTGCTTTCCATTCTGCTAAATGTGAATATTGTTTTAGTTTTTTCAATATTTTTAATAGTGAATGACCGGCATATTTATTCAAATTCACTCAGCAGCAACGGAGTGCATAAAATCGATTAAATAATTCAATGTAAAAAGAAACATTCGGATTTACAATTTACTCTTCTAAAATTTACGAAAAATCCATCCATCCTTTTAGTCGTATTCTAAAATGCAAAAAAGGCGAGCAAATAAAGTGCAGCGTCCAGATCATAAATCAGTCCCTTCATCGCACTCAAGAAAAATGAAAGCTCGAAGGTACACAAACGCGGTGAAGGGGTGAGATGAAGAGAGAGGGAAGGCGAGCGTGCGGGCGGCGCGGAAGAAAACGGCCAAGTATAAAAAAAAGGAGAGACGGAAAGCGAGAGCCAAAGACAAGAGGGACAGTCGCGCTTTCATTAGCATCTCTACTCGGAAGATTAGCGCTTTGGCCCGGTGTACATGCACGCTGGGCAGCGTCTCTAGCTCGCGTCTGTGTGCGCGCGGCGCTGAAGGGAGGAAGGGAGAGCGGACGATGAAACCGACGGTTTGGCCAGCTTTGAGAACGTGGACTCCGGGGCTTTCGCTTCTTCTTTCAAGGCGAGACTGGCCGTGCGGGGGTAGAATCGGCGCGGAAAGAAAGTAAAGAGGGAACAAGGAAGCCGCGTTGAGCTTGCAGCATTGCACAAAAAACATTAGTATACCAAGGAGATGAGCTAATTTAAAAAAAAAATATTACCATAAAAAATTACTCCGTTAACTTGTCAAAACGTATAACGGCTTGAAAAAAGGGGGCGCACGAAATTCATCGCGGATAAGTGGACGCCACATTAAGAATACTTCCGCCGTTTGACTCCGCGCGTGAAAAGTGGCCCTCGTGCGCGCATAAGAGGAAGGGCGGGGGAGAAAATGCCGTCATCAGGTCGCGATGACCGGCGAATTCGGTTTTCCGCGATTTTGAGCGTGCAAGTGAGGCCAATTTTAGCGACAACTCGTACCACTTGCCGGGCCCATTGTCAGCGATGATCAAAGGCACCGGGCTAAAAGCGTATGACGTGAGCGCGAGCGCGCGCCGCCGATGTGTTTGTTTTTGCGTTCTCCGCGCACGCGCTCCTTCCTTCCTTTTTTTTTCACCTCCGCGCGTGTATGCGGCTGCTGGCGTGTGCTCGCGCGCCCGGATTGAAGCCGCACATGAATTGGTACGCCCGGGAACGATTATGTGGCCGCTGCGCAGTTTACCGAGCACTAACGATGAATTAGTATTCAATCTCGAGACTCTTTGCGGCGGCGCAGGTGAAATTGTTGCATTTTCTTTTTGCTGTTTTTTAGGGGGAATTATTTTAATGACGCGGATTATTTTACGCGAATATTGTTAATTTCAATGAAAGAGAATGCGATTGTGAAAGGGATCTGTGTGCTTTGATTAATTGGTGCTATTAGCGTATGAATTTAATTGATTTAATTATTAAAAATTAATAACTATAATATTCGATACTTTTATTCGATACTTCATCAGAAGCATTATTTCAGCCGTTCATCATTCATGTATTATATTTATTTTTTTTAATCTCGCATTTCGTGAATAAAATTTTTCCCGCCAAAAGAAACTAGCGTGCATTCACTTCTATACAACTTAGCCCGCACATAAAAAAACGACCCAATAAACTTTCCTGAACCTCCTTTAAAAAATCACATGCAACGAGAAACTAATAAATAAATCACGAATCCATAAACATCCGATACCCTCCCATAATCATCTCAGTAGCCGAAGCGCGGTTTCCTATATAAGCCGCGGCCCCGGCATCTTTTCTGGCGGGAAAATCAGCGTCGCGACCTTGCACCAGGAAAAGCCTCGGGCGACGGGGCCGGGCACGCATGCGCGATCCGGGGCGATAAATCTGCGATTTTCAATGTCGCGAGGGGGACGAGAGACGCTCGGCCGAGGGTGCAGCGCGACGCTTCGGGGGGGTACCAGGCAAGGCATATAGGTATACGCGGCCGGCACACCTCGCGCGCGCCTATAAGTCCCCGAGCGGAGAGAGGGGGGAGAGTGCATCGGCGTCGTCCGGGGGGTTCGCCTCCTCTCTCTACGTCACCGTCGAGCGCGAGCGAGCGCGCAGCTGCCCCGCCGCACGTCATACACTTTTTCTTTGTCTCAAAAGGACCCTTCGACTCCGCTTCTCGAGCGGGGGGGCCCCGTCTGGCAGATGTTCCCCCGTGACGTTTTTCCTATATGTGCGCTCGCGCGTACCTACCCCCGGCGTCCTCCGGGGCGCGAGGAGCTCGCGATCGAGGCACTGGCCCCGCGCGAGAATAGGCGCGGTGCATTCGCCTTTTTAAGGCGCGGGAGGATATCGGCCCGACCTCGCCAATTCGGGGATTACGCCGACGCACGCGGCCCGCGCTCGCGCCGCATTTGACTTGGAAATTCGCACGCGGCCCCCCGGCCTACAGTGTAATAGCGTGATTTAAGCCTGATGTATTTGCGTTTACATTTTGCCCATTTGCATGGGAATCCGGTTTTCGCGAGGAGAATTCCCCGCATTTTATTTATCAATGCCTCTCGCGTTTTTAGTTCTTTAGCACCCTCGCTATGAATCAAGACTATTCGATCTTAGTTGAAAAATGCCAAAATTTTAAAATTTAGTTATTTTTATGAGCAGGAAAGATTTAATGTAATAAATGAAAGAAGTAATTACCAGAATGAATAAATATTAAAGTAAACCCTAGGAGAGGAATAGATTTTTACTTCAAGTTGTAGATATAAGAGAAGGTTATACATACAGCACAGGCCGGTGCATACGGCGATCAAAAGGATCAAGCGTGACCCCAAATTTCATCTAATCGACGCAACGATCTTAAAAGAAGAATTACGTGACGCGCTGCCATGTGTGCATACATAGATGGCTACTTATCGTAACGCGCTTTTCTCGTTTTTTTTTCTTTTTAGTAAAAAAAAAGAAAATGAAAAAAGAGGCATTTTTCATCCCTCAAGACTTCTTCTTGTTCATTTTATTTACAACAATAAATAATTTACAAACTAAAAATCTCGCTCTAATAATTTACAATTACATTTAAAAAAAAAAACTTCAATCTTATTTACTCTTACAAGAGAAAATGCCGGTAAGTAACAGCGAGCGATAAACTTGTTACAGCGTCGAGCGTGAAAAACTGGAACGCCGCTCTCGCGGTGGCCGCCAGGCGAAGGAGCGCGCGCTTGGGTGCCGCTCGGCCGGCGCGCAATTACGGGCTCTCGCGCGTCCTTGCGGCAAACGAGAATGACATAAGTGCGACCCGCGGCAGCGGGGACATTGTGCAGGGAGCGAGAGAGGAGTGTCTCCCGCGCGCACCGCAGCGGCGTATCTTCAGATGCCGCCCCGCTGCGGATACCGGCGCGGCCCGGCGATAAAGAGCAATTTAACGGTCTTGCTCCTGATAGGAAAAACGCCTACCAGAATAGAAGCAATCTGCGCCTCTCGCGGCCTGCCTCGGCGCTCTGGACCTTGCGCGAAGATTCTCGCATAACGCTGCAGACGGTAAGGTTTTTTTTCTTGCTAGCTCTCATTTAAAATAGTTTATATGTCATGTTTAATGTAATATATTTGGTATCGGTGAAAAGGTAACAAATTGTTGTGGCCATCTGGTAAAGTCGCTTCTGATGATGTCAATAAAAATGACTAAATTATAAGTAAGAAAATTTGATTATTAACCATTTTTAAATTTAGATTTTAGATCTGAATGGTTATAGATGTGAAAGAATGTACAAGTTGATTGAATTATTCATATATCATTGCAATCAAATATTACTAAAATAACAATGGGCTCTAAGTCGGGTACGTTAGTTTGATGCCCAATATTCAATAAATGCAAATTTAAACTCGTAAAATGTAAGCATTCATTTACTTTACTTTTTCACTTTTGAAAGGCATATAACTTTAATAAATTTTACCTCCACAAAATGCAGAGAAAAAGAGAACAGTTGAGGAGTAACAAGAAACCGTGCAAGCTAAGTGCTTCCGGCAGTTTTTAATCAGAAAATTTGTGCAAAAGTTACAAAGGCAAGTGACGTTTGGTACGCAAAAAAAGGCGAAACGTTCAATTTGAGCGTACTATAACGGTCGTTTTCACGTAGGTGCACCCGTTTTTCCTCCTCCCGGCGGCGCGTATCTGCGAGCTTTCCGAGAAAGCGGGTTGCGCCAAGGGCCGCCCACGCTCTACCTCCTCCCTCGTTCCCTTACGTAATATTCTAACCGGTGAGTTAGCTCAGGAACTCGCGGCGGGCTGCCGCCGGCAATTATCCCTACTTCCGTGTACTTGGCCGCTCGCGTACACACGTACATACACACGCCGGGACCGACCGACTTCGTTACGAGGACAACGGAATGTCGAGTGCAGCGCGACGCGTTTACGACTTACCCGCCGTTGCCATTCTTTAATTTCTCACTTGTAATGGGGGCGGCGAGGGAAAAGCGGGAGAGCGGGCGATACTTCAGGCCTCGTTGTTGTCGTGCCTCGTGCACATTTTTTTCTGGCGGTTTTCCTCGCGCGCTCGTTTTCTTACTTTCTCTCTCACCCTCTCTTTTTTTAAAGTGAGAAAAAACAACGTGTAATTAAATTGTCCATTCTTCCGGGGGAGCGTGGCGTCGAGGGTTGTTTTTCGCAACACGCCGGGTTTTCTTCCGTTTAGGAAATTTGCAAAAGTGACAATTATGTGGCCGAGGTGTATAAGAACGAGTGAGTCGAGTCTCGGGGTCGGAGCTGATAATTAACGAGTCGAATTGTTTCCGCGAAGGTGCAGGGAGCTTTCAAGCTTTTAAGTAATCAGGTTTATTAGTAAATTTTTTTTCCGCCGCGGTTTTACCATGTAATTTCTTTTTCATTTTCCGACATTCTTTTAAGATCCAACGAAATTCAAAGAAAACGTACTTTTACAAGCAAATATTTACTTAACTACAAGTCGTTAATTTTTAACGTTAAGTAAGCACAAGTAGATAAATTTCAATTACTTGATAAACGCAACAAAATGCCAAATACTTAAAAGTGTATTAAAGTATAAACTTGTAGTAAATTTACGACGACCACGGTTTAATACATACTGAAAGAATCCGGTAAACTTGGAAAGTTATACGAAAAACCGAAAAAAGGAGCTCAGGGCCAGCTGCGCGAAGAGTGCGCGCGTGCCTCCGCAGGGAGAAAAGTAAATTCGGCAAGCGTGTAGAAACAATTCGAACGGGGGCGATTACGGGGGTCGGCGAGACAGGAAGCGGCGACTCGCAGGCGGAATGCACCTCGGCAAAGGGGGGCAGCCGAGGTGCGCGTCCTACGCGGCGCATACCTTGAAAGCCCGCCGTCGGCGCGTCCATCGTCGTCGTCACACCTGACGTCACACACTCGTTACGCGGGGGGGCAGATGGGCCCCCTCTCGAGCGTGACGCTCCGGCCTCGCGATCGCCCCACCGAGAGGCGAAAAATTAAGAGCGCGAGGCGCGTATATACCTACCTGGCTGCGCGCGCGCGTATTATGCGCGTACGCATGTACACGAAAGCGCTTCCCCCCTTGCCTCTCGGCCTCTCTCTCTTGTTCTCGCACCCCAGAGCCAAGGCAGCGGCAAAGGCAAAATAAAATGAATGAGAGAGCGCGCATATGCGCCCGTTCTTTTACTTGGCAGCTGCTCAGGTAGCGCACGAGCCACTTCGCCATTAGAGGATAAACTATCGAGGGGTCCTGCTGTTGTGGTGTCCCTTCTCTTTCTCTCTCGCTCCCTCACTCCCTTCCCCTACGTCGGCGCGTGTGCAACACTGTAATCTTTCATTTCTCTTTATTTTTTCACCCCCACGGCGCGTAGTCGCATTAGGCGCTTCTTGCCGCTCGGTACTGCCTCTTTTTTACCTTCTCTCTTTTTTTTGCGCCCGCCGAATGATTTTGAGTTTCGCACTTTTTATCCGGGGCCGCTTTTGAAGGCTGGCCCGCGCGCACTAATCTTCGGTGTCCCGTTATACATCTGTTCATCCTTTACTGTTATTTTTCGTCGGCCGTAGAGATTAGGGTTCGTTTACTTTCGCTTCAAGAAAATCCTACTTAAAACATTGATTTAATTTTTGCTTTCCTTTTCATTACTTAATCTTTATACTACGATTTTGTAATACTTTTTTTTAAAATAAACAAAAAAGAAGAAATGGATACTCAAAATTTTTTCTAAATTTAACCAATAGTTTCTTTTAGAAAATATCTTTTTATAGTAAAATCAATCACCATTTTCGCATTATAACCGAACAAAATGAAAACTGCAACTTCACTTCTCCGCGGAAGGGCATCTGCACCGTCGACTAATTCTTTGAGTCAACTTAATCCTTCCCGACCACTGACTCCGTACGGACCTATTACCTCCCCCTGCACTCGTCATTCTCCTCCCCGAGTGCACGAATATCGTCGAGTCCACCTATGCATTCACTCGCTCTACGGGTGTTTCGCGTCGCGGGCTATTCAAGCGGCACGTGGACGGCTGGCATATATAATACGAAACAAGAAAATGACGCGCCGCTACTTGGCAATTACCGTGCATAATGCGAGCCTCGACGTGCACACACACACACACCCCTCGTACGCTACCAGCACGCGCCGCGTTTATTTTTCCTCCTTTACACGGCGCACCGATCGAGGCGAGTATACGCACACCTCGTGCCGCGGAAAATTCGAGCGAGCGGCGCCCACGTGTCAAGCGCGTCGAAGGTCAGGGGTTAACGAACGCGCGAAATTGTGCAAAAAAGGTCATAATTTATGCATCGCTCGGTCGCCTCATCGATCGGCCAGTCCCCCACCGCGCGCCGCTTCAGCCACGCTCGCGCGTACTCCGTTCATTTGCGCCGGTGTGTGTATAATCACGCGAGCGCGCGTTTTACGTTGATTCATTAAACAAAACGCGCGGTGTCGCTTTCGAACGGCGAAAAAGTGGGGGTACCACTGCACAGCTCGAGCTCTCGGAAATGCACGTCGGCGCGCTTTTGTCGCGCCTCTCCTTTTTATCGCCCGCGCAGCGTGGGCGCAACGTTGCGCGCGACTCGGCGTGGTACCTCGCGACGGGTACACTCTGCCAGGACACGAGCGCGGAATGAGACGTTCGACCGGCGGTACAAGGTGCTAAGCGCTCCTTAAAGACCGGCCAATTTGTCGGCCGGACAGTGGTCACTCGCAGCGGGAAATTTCCGCCGGAAAAAATTGTGAGGCGTGAGCGGGGGCGGTTTGTGTCCGGGGCTCATTGTGCCGGCCCGCCCGTCGACTTTCACGACGCTCATTGTATACTTAAGGTAACTCGAAATGACGAGCCGCGTTTGTTCGACCCCGGGGAAATTGACTTTTAACCTCGGGCTCCGTGTACCTTTTTTTTGTCCCGCAGATGAAGATGGGAGCGTGGATAAGTCGGGTCGACAATAAGACGGTCGTTTTGTGTAATGGGCAACGAGAAAGACGAGGCATTGTGAGGGAAGGTCCGGGGAGCGCTTTTAAGGCGGTCCGGAAATTTTACCGGCCTACTCGAATGACAATGTTGAACGAGCAATTTAGAATTTAATGGTACGATTGCTGATTTCAAGGAATATAACAGCCATTAATTTGTTGTGTGTAAATAAGGCGTAGATTTTAATGTTTACTATTTTTGATAATTATTAATCATGTGATTCTAGAAATAAATACGAGAGAATTTATTTAAATAATTTAAAATTAAAAAATGTGATTGATTTTATGTTTAGTGAAAATTAAATTTTTTCAATTTAAAATGTGAAGACTTCATAAAACTTTTCTATAAGGAATAATTTTCTTTTTCAGACATAGAAAATTCAAACATTAATAGCGGAATAAAAGTCATTCATAAAAAATAAATTAAATTCGTCTACCACGTGCCAGTTAAATGAAGGAACACGCGCGTCCCTACTTAAAGAAATACGGCACCCCATATGGCAGCGAAGGAGCTCAAAAAACGCATTAACCATCGAACGGTGTCGATGAACGTCAAGCGGTCGCGCGTGCGGGCAACGGTCCAGCGCTAAAAAAAAGAAGGATAAAAAGCCCGAGAAGCAGGAACCACCGCTGCACCGTTTCGCTCCGGCGTGTTTTTTCCTCTAATTCGTGGCTCTCGATACGACGTGTATATCCGCCTTGGCAACCCTCTTGAAGAAAAGCTAATCCGCGCCTCAACAGGGCGGTCCCGTTAGCAAGCTGTGCCGCCGCACGGGGGCGAAAAATAAAGGCGGAGCGGTAGGCTCGCGGACACAATAAACATATGCCAGGCGCGATGCCTCCGCATCTCGATGCGTCATTATCGGCGCTTCTCGATTTCCCTCTCTCCCGCGGCCTCCGGCCAGTGTTTCCGGGCACGCGCGGCGCGTGGGCGCTGGGCCATCTGCCGCGGTTTTTCCCTTTTGTGCGGCGCGCATCCCGCGCGCTCGACCTTTAAAGCCAGCCGCACCTTGAGGCGCGCGGCTCGACCTGTCTGTGGGCCAAGGACCATCTAGGCCCTTTAAAAATCGACCCGCACGCCAACACCCTGCTCCTTTTTCCTTCCTTGTGTGTACCTCTCGGCCTTGCGGCTCGGCCGTCGAACGAATTGTGTTCCGGTGTGTGCGTGGGTCTGCGCCCGCACGCCCCGGTGCCTTTCTTAGGGGGCCCCGGCGCCCGGATATTCGATACGTCGTGAGAGCTGAATGGAAGGACGCGATATAAGACGAGAAATCCCTCGGGTGTGTCGCAAGAGGTGCATCGCCGGATTGTAGTCATGTGCGCGCACACACGTCACGGGGAGGAAAGCGTTTTTATTGCCCCCGCGTGGCTTTTATAGCCGGCTTGCTTTTCACCTCGCGCGTGTTTTCCCCATTGTTATCCCTTTGTGAGGGTCGGCTTATTATGATCGAGCGCGTGGCCTAATTTGACGGGTACAGCAATCTTTCCGTCTCATTGGCTTTGAATCCTTACACGAGGTTTTTTTTTCTTGAACGATTACGTACGCGGCGATGAGCTATTAAGACGGCGAATCAATTTGATTATAACGTGCTTACAAGATTTTTTATATCGTACCCGCTGGAAAGTTTTTCTATTGGATCGCTACGCGATCTTTTCTCTTTAGTTTTTTGAGGGAATTATTTTCTTAAAAATGAAGTCGAACTAATTTATTTGTAATTTTAGTAATAATTTACTGCAATGATTATTATAATTTAACCGGTTTTGTAACGATTATATGATTTTTTTATAATCAGTGATAATGAAATAAATGAGTGAATAGTCATTTATGAAAAAGTGATTAGCAAGTCACACATTTTAACACCGAATTAATAATCCCTCAATAAGAAATAAACAAATATGTTCTAACTCCATTCTTATAAGTATACTCGAGCAAAGTAGATCGAGCAGGATAAAAGGGGAAAGCTTGTCGAAATTACGTGTTTGATGTACCGAAAAAATTTCGATCAACGCCGAGGAGCGCGCGCGGCGAGTAATGAAAGAGAAACCCCGCGCGCTAGTCGTCATTAATTCGTTCCCCCGCCGATTCACCGAGCAGTCGATTTCTTTGCTGAAAGACAAACGCCGAAAGCCGCGCGAGCAAGAACGAAAGAAGTGAAAAGAGAGCGCGACGCAGACAAATCATCGAGCAACAGCCCGAAAGCAGCAGCCCGTCGGGAAGGGGGGGCCAGCGGCGCGTGGTGCACGTCCTTCGGCGCGCGGCATCGGTCCCGGGGAAATTAAAAAAAAGTGCAATTCCAGATGGTGCATCGCCAAGCATTTCTGACCCGTATCCCTTGTAATTCTCGGCTCCGCTTTGTCTTATCCGCGAGCGCGCGCCACAGTAGCGGAGGGTGCATCGGGCGGTTTAGCTGCAGGCGTGTGTGCACCGGCTCCCGGAGTCCTCCTCCCTCTCGCTCGCTCCCGCGACGTCTGCTCGCCGCGCGACTCCGAAGACGCGTGTCAGAGACAGAGAGGCAGCGAGAGCCGCGGCGCGCGCGGGGGTGGAGGCTGCTCGGGCTTTTGTGAAATCGCGGGGGCTGCGCGCGCTGACAGTGAGACTTTTATTAGGGAAGGAATCAGCAAGCATGATTATGTACCTTAGAGCGACGACGACTGCATTGTCGACTCTTCTCCTCTCTCCCTCCCCCCCGGCAGCGTCTGCATGCGCGCGCGTGCACATCGCCGAGAGACAGAGAGAGAGAGAGGGGGGGAGGCCGCGATAATGCATGCTTCGATTCCTTTTGAATTTTTTTTCGCTTCTTCGAGCCTTTTGCTCTCGGCTCGCGACGCGCATCGCCCCGCTCCCTCGGCTATTCTTCACCTCGCGGTTTTCTCGTCCTTTTCACCGAGCTTACATCCACGTCGCTCCGTATACTTCTCGTCGCCGGGAATTCGCGTTTCGCCTCCTATCTGCGGCCCTTGCTTTTTTTTCGAAAAAAAAAATCGCAAGCGGATGTACGCAGCCGGAACGCTGGCAAATGTGTGTCGCGTCGCCGGCATTGTCGTAGGTCGACGTCGCGGTAATGGTTTTTGGAGCTCCGCGAAGACGAGGGGAGCGCACCGCAGAAGCTTCGCTTATTGAATGCTCGATGTGCTCCTTTTTATTCGCCTCTTGGCTCTTTTGCACGCTGAATTTGAGGCCGCAGTGTTCGTTCGTGTATTGTGTGGGGTATGTACGCCAAGTGGAAAGATTTTTTCGTACTTACGGTTAGCGCAGTCGTGGTGATGTGTAAGATGCTAGTTTCCTGCAACAGAAAGAATAATTTCTCTCTTAACAATACATTCCAAAAATCAAGACAAAAATTGTGTTTTTTCTCCTTTTATGTAAGAAGTGCACTCCTTATGGACACTTCTTTATTGAAAGAAAAAATTCATAAGTCTATAAACCATCGAAAGTAGAATTGGTGAAAAACCACTATATAAAAAAATCTAATTTTCGATAAGTGATCGCGATAATTTTAGTTATAGTTCTTCACTACTTCAACTTTAGAGGGACGATTTTGGCGGGAATTTCAAAGATTAAAACTTTAAATCTCGCGAATCGCCGTTTAATTTACTAGTAATACCGCTGCATTCCTTCAGCAAAACAAAGAAAAAAAAAGGAGAGCGCAGCCACTGGGAAGAAGGACGCGCGGGGACGAAGAGGGGCAATGGATCGAATGCGCGAGTCGATGGATGAGACTCGGCGCGAAATTCGCGGCAGTCTGCGACGTGGCGCCCAAGGCGATATTGTCATCGGAATGAAACGGCGGCCCGTCCTTTTTCCCTTCCACCCCCGTCCTTCTTTTTGCCGCGGTGCGCGTCACCGCGCCGAACGAAGACGCGCGGATGCGGCCTGCCGCTCTCCCGCGCGTACGCCTGTCACCGGCGAACTTCCTCCGAGCGCGGGGGTGTTGACGAGGGAAAGAGCGAGAGAGGAGAGAGACGCTCGAAACTTCGATCGGCCCCGCGAGGGCGCGCCGGATGACGATTAAATGCAGGCGCGTCCGTTATTGAAAACAAAGTGCACGGCTGTTGAATATTTAAAAGTTACACTCTTGCGCGAAATGAATTTTTATTTCGATATGGAGCAAACGCGACAGGTCCCTTTTTACCTCCCTGCGCGGAGCGCCTGCTTGTACCTCCTGGATATATCGACTTTGCAGGTTATTTACATATTTTGTATGTTATCTTTTTTTTTTCGCTCTCGCAGTCGTCGAGCTGCTCTCGGCGGTGCAAGCAACTTTGTTAACTCCGGCAGTGTGTCTCCCGCTTATTTCGAGAATTAGCCGAATTCGAGCGGAGATCATCAGCATCGACTTGGCTGGAATTCAAGCGGCCCGGTGAAAAAGGAGCGGGGGTGGGGTCGACTTACGGGCCGAAACTTTCCGACGCCTTGGAGTCGCGCGCTCGCCCCGGCATTGTTCCGATTGCGCGCCGCGCGAGCATCACGGATACGCCGGCGCTACTCGTCGCCAGTAGCCCTGTATCTGAGACAGTTTTGCCCGGGTCCAAGACTTAACAAATAGGCAAAGTTTCGCCGGCGGATCCGCGCGTAGGACCGACGCCCGGGCCACCCCCCTGCTCCCCCCTCGCCTCTCTTTGTTTCTAAGTTTGTGATGTATTAGCTATGTGCAACCGTCTTCCTCTCTTCGCTCCTACGCGACTCCGTATCTCACTGGGCGAGTGCTTACGTAGCGCGCAATCGCGAATGCAAGTTGCTCGAGTCCTCGGCCATTGTTGGCCCTGCCGAGCGCTTCCCTTCGCTGCACCTTGATAATTCGAAAAACTGGCGGGGCGCGCGCAGTGTTTGCTATCTATATCGAACGAGCGACTATAGGTCTGGACGTTCAAGAGTCGTAATTTCTCTTTAATGAAGTTGATTTTATTCTTTTATTGATGACTTTTATTATTACCGCAATCCATTTATAGAAAATACTTAATAGTGTTACTTTTTTGGTTTTTCGTCGTGTTTAAAATAAATTCGCTATTTGTAAAGTATAAACAAGTTAATCTTCCAAATTGGATTTTGATACAGCTTACCACAGATTGATAAAGATTTTTTTTATACTAGGTAATAAAAACGATATATTCTTGAAAAAATATTGACGTATTCATTAATCGGGTAAAAAAATTTAATTAAGAAACCTCCACCGCTTGATACGCTTCGATTACCAAAAAATTACGAGCTAAAGAGTCAATAACTGCCGGCCACTGTAAATATCGAATCTCAAAAAAGAATTGAATCGGGATTTAATGCACTCGATCGCGTCCGTCGCTGTATATTTTTCGTATAATTTTCGCTCAGATTTTACACTTTTAAACCGCGATTGATCACCGCAATGCATCCAATAAAAACAGGACAAATTCTCGCCGCTTTGCACGACGGTGCGCAAAAAAATAACGCATCCGTCTCGCCCGCGGTTGGCGCCACCCACGAAAGTTATAAAACGCGCGCACGCGGAAAATGTCATCGAGTCGATTATCTCGCCGGCAGCCGGTAATGAACGAACGATTATACCGCGAATTATAAAGCGAAACTCGATTATTAAGCGCGAGGGGGGACGCAAGGTGGGTGAGGCCCGGGCGCGCGAATTAACGGGGCGACTGCCGTGACGGAATTTCGGAAAAGGCCTCGCGCGCGCCTCCCAATCGGCCCGTCATAATCCCGCCGCCGACCGGGCTCATTTAAGGGCGAGCGCCCGCTCACTTTATTAGTCAATCCGATAATCGACGTGAAATAATGACGATTCGTAATCCTTTAATGGCGGCGGCGGCCCCGCTGTCCGGGCGGATTTTCATTAACGGCCGCGTCGCGAATGAGAATCGCGGAGTGACCGATATGGAGCGCGCGTCCGACCCTTTGGTAGGATTTTTTTTATTTCGACGGCTCTTTCGACTCTTTTTTTTGCGGGCGAATATCCTACATTAGCACTCACGGCTCCTCTAATTTACATCGGCCATCTGATGGGACTGGGATTTTCGTGCTGATGAATCGGGCGGCCCGGGCGCATTAAAATCGTCCGCTCCGCCGGTGCTCGCGTATCAGCCGAAATATGAGCGCGTCCGCAGCGTCGTTAGATTTTTTTATGGAAATTTTAACGACCCTTGTTTATTATTGAAAATTACGGTTCAATTTAAAAATTGTTCTTTTATTACGCAAAAAAACTAGAATTTCTCTGTTGGAGCCCCCTTTGCCGCGATTATTCTTATCAGATACGCGAAAATGATACATGAAATCGTTTTATTGACTTTTTAAAAATAACCCTTTTTTATATGAAATGTTTTTATTATTGACATATCCAGCACAATATAAATTTTGTAAAAAAAGTTAATAGTAATAATTACTTATAACCATTGTATAAACACGGAACTATAGCTGCACTGTAAAAAAAAACAACCCCTCCTCTTAGACCGACGGCTCTTAATTGCACCTACAGTGGTACTACGGTATAGTCTAAACCCTATGCTACACGAGCGATCCCCCAGCGCATTCATGACGATTGGCTGGGATCCACGGTAATTCTGTGTAAGCACACAACGACTCGCCGCGTGCATCATCGACTCGGTACGCCTGCACATTACATCCAATGAAATTCGATTGCGCTCATACTCACCGGGATACTCCCGGGCACTTCCCGGTAACCGAGCGTCAACATTTCGCGATGGTCACCCGAGGTTATTAAAAGTGCGCATGGTCAACTGCGCTGCTTGTTTTCGTTCAATCAGCGGCATGCTGCCGCGATGCTGCACACGCAACTCCGCGAAAGTCGCAGAAATATAGGCCGACGCATTTTGGGGAAACGACGTGTATTTTTTTTTCACCCCCAAAACGATCGATTCGCCAGGTAGGCAGCGAAAAAAAATAAATGCCATTAAAGAGCCGGCAATTGACTTTTGTAACAGCAGCCGTCGTCAGTGGGTCGCGCGTAAATTAATAACGTCGACGCGCCGCTCGCGCGTCGTTCGATTGCATTCACAAAGAAAATAGCCTCGCGTGGGAGGAGGAGGGGGGAAAAAATAAATCAATAACCGATACTCGCGCGCGTACGTCGTAGGCGCTTATCTCGCCTTTATCTCGGCGGCGACTCCCGGCTAATCGCGTCTCTATCTCGCCGGCGAGCCTGACGCACGCGACCGTGTGTGCGCGCCGAAGGCGGACGGGGGTGGACTGCGTTATTTCCCACGAAGACGCACTAGCGCGCGTATTATGCGCCTACGCGTATAGCCGCCGAAGGCGATGCCTCCCCTTTGTCCCGGGACGGCCACGGGCCATGGGAAATGAGTTTATTAGGCCAGCAAATCCTGCTCGTACTTTCAGATCGCGGCGTCTTATTTATTAGGGGCGATTTGCGGGGGGTGCCGATTGATTTTTTTTTTCTTTCACGCGTTAGGGGAGTCTTTCATACTTGTATACAAATCTGCCGTTAGCTTCGATCATTAACATTATTACGCTGAATTTCTTTCCGTTGCGACTGTTGCGCACTTATTTGCGTAAATTCACTATTTTGTATTGTTAAGCGTTTTGAAATCAGTGACATTTTTACTGGAAAAAATTCTACAGGTAGAGAAAGAACAGTTTGCTGTGACTTTTCGGAGCATGCAACCACGTTTTGAACACGAAGGAGCGCACGAGCAAGGTGATCCGCTGTCAGCGCGCGGGGACAACCTTATTACGCTTAGCTTTACTCTTTGACTTCTCGGACGTCGGCGCGCCCTTCGAACAATGACGGAAAAGTAATAAAGAGAAAAAAAGCCGCACCGTCGCTAAGTACGGCCGAGGAGCGAGCGGGCGGGGCCCGGGGGTGGAACGAGGGAGACAGACGCTCGGAGATAAAGAAAAAGTCGGTGAGCGCGCGGGCGCACGTAAGAGAGGGTGACAGATGGCTCGCTAGACAAAGAGAAACTAGACTGCTTTTCATAACGCTCGTGTAACCCAATAAAAGGCGCGCCCGCAAGGCAGCCCTGAGTAGTCGTCGCTCCGTGGTCGATCGCTCTCTCTCCTTCCTTCTCTCTCTCTCTCGCTCGCTCGCTCCTCTGAGCACCGGAGACGCTGCGACGGCGGGGGTGCAGCGGCGCCTCTGCACCGCGAGCCATCCTTCAAAGGGACGATGGGGTTGAAAATCGAATCTTGCCGGGGACCATCGCACACCGAGAGCCAGACGCGCCGGGCGCGACGGAATTGATTTTCTTTTCTCTGACTTTTTGCATCTGGCTCGACTTCCTCGCCCCGGCTTTATGTAACGACGCGCGCCGCTGGGGGTGGCCTCCGTAATTCTCTCTCCCTCTCTCTTCGCTGCTAACGAGTTGCATTGATTCCTCGCTCTGCTTGCGATTTATGCATTCGGGAGGAAAGTATTGGATTCTCGTATCTTTTCTTTCTTACTTTAATTTAACGCGTGTCGACATCGCTCAATGTTATCGGATAGTTTTATTTTTATATATCAGACCTTTTGCTTGTCTTATCAAATAATTTTGGACTTTAATAATTAATGGATCAAATAAATAGAATAGAATAGTAAATTAATTTATATATAGTAGTAGCTTTTATTATTACACTTAAGTACTTACAAAGTAATTGTTTTATTTTTTTAAATATTTAAATTATCTTAGGATATTATCTAAATCACTTTTGACCAAGGGTAAATGACATCGCTCAATGTCGACGGCTATTTTGAATTTTTAATCAGACCTTGTCTTATCAAATGATTTTAGCCTTCTGATAATTAAAGTGTCAAATATATTGATTTATGCTGGTCTTTTATTAAATGTACGGAAAGTAATTTCCATAAGGTATCTTTATAAAATATTGAACTATAAGTACGTTTTAAATGTATTTTTAACCTAGGATAAGTGTCTTCTCTCTAATTTTACTTCTTCATATTTAAATGCTTTAGAAATCGAGATGCACTGTAAGAGTTAATAAAACGAGTTCAATATAAAACTTGATTTTATAACAATCAACACTGATATTCTTTAAATTCGATATAAAATCAAGTTTCTATTGCCGACAGATAGACGAGCCCAGCAGGAAGCAAAGCAGCAACCCCCCGAAATCTCATCCTCGGCTTTAAAATTTCCTCATCAAGTCGTCATCGCCTCTCTCGAAACTCAATTGTGGAGTCGTGAAGACGAAACTCAATTGAATCCCCGTACACAGCGAAAATATCGTTTAGGGCCGCGGGAGTAGCGCGCGCGCGAAATTCGATTCGACGATTCTTACGTCGACGGAGAAAGGAGAGCGAGAGAAAGGGGCGCCCGAGGGGGTGCCCGATATATTGAGTTTCGCCGCCTCTCGTCTTACTGTCCACGGGCGATTGAGCCGCGGGCGCACCGAGCGAATGCGTAAGTGCGTAACGCGCGCATGTGCGAGCACAAGGGAGGTCGCCTCGCCGAACAATGGGCCACGTGCCAGAATCTAATCATCGTCCGACTGCGCGTCTCTTCTCCCCGCCGCGCTTTCTTTTCGGACCCGAGCCTCCTTTATCTCCGCGGTGGGAGGAAGAAAGCGCGTCACCTTTGTCTTTGCACGCGGCCTCCTAAAGGGACAACAACAAAAAACGCTTCGGTTCCTATTTGTCCGGATTATTCGCCGTTTTATTCCCCTTCGCAGCTCCTAATCCCAGTGATTGCCTCGCGCGTGGATCTTCCCCGCACAATGACGTTTATTCTGGCCTCGTCTATCAATGCCTTCCGCGGTAAACGCCGGTTTCGAGTAGCAAAGACACTTCAATAACGCGATTACGTAAACCGGGCGGCTTCCTTTTTTCCCGACGCGAGTTCTTCGCATTCTTTTTTTTAGCTTCCCAGTCCGGTCCTTTTTGCACGGCGAATCGCAATCGTCGTGTTAAGCGACTGGAAATTCGTCCATTCAATCTGCGGGCCTCGGCGAGATCGAGTCCGGCGGCGTCAAGTGAATCGATGGCCGTTCTTTGTGTCCGAGGCCCTCCTCTTTCTCCCTCGCTTATGTGTTCCTTCCAACATAACGCGGAGATAACGGGGCCGCGCAATATCAATCAACGCGCATTTCTCCCCCCGCGCTCTTTATTTCGTCAGAAATATTGCGCGCGATAGTCGCGTACCTCGTTTTTATACCGCGCCTCCCCCGATCCCTTTGTTCGCCCGTCGATCCGCTCGCCTCTCCTCTGTTTCCGCGTTTGCATAAGAGTCGCCGATTTCTCGTTTCCGACATTCCGAAGCTTCTTCGATAAAAAATTCCACTTGACGTCGTTAATTTACAAAAGAAAAATAAAAGAAAGAGAGAAACATCGACACTCGATAAACGCCCGAGCGAAATAATCGCTCATTATGAATTCTCCGAACGCCGCTGCGTTTCTTCTTTCAGCGGCACATGTGCGCGCTCTCCCGGAGCACAAAAGGCGATAAAATAAAAATAAAAAAAAAGGAGGCTGGCGGAGCGGAATACTCTGGAGAAATGGCAAGTGGAAACGGGCGAAAGGAGCCCCGCAAACGAATCGATTAAAGTTGCTGCGCCTCCTCTGTGTCACGCTCTATCGGATGTGGGCGTTGAGACGGCAGTCGTAATTATAAGCTGAACACGTGGCCCCCCTCATTCTCAGGAGACGCCCCCTTGGTCTAATCTTGCGCGAACTCGCCTACTCGGCGCGCGCGTCACTCCCGCTCTCTCCCACTCGCCGTCTGTTCTATCTGCGTCGAAGACGCAAATGGAAAACACATTATTCGCTTTTTATCGCTTGTCATGGAGCTGCTTGCGCTCCTGCTCTCTGCCTCTTGTCCGAGTTCTCCGTTCACGGAGTACAACTTATTATTAGCTTCTCGCAAAGGCCTAAATAACGATGTAATGCACATTATTTGTAGATAAATTTTTTAAACCGTTTGCAATTTTAATGACATTTGACTACAATGAAGAATTCAATTATTTTTATTATATCTATTTTCAATATAATTTTCTTTATAATCAGTTTTAATCGTGTAAACGACTAAACATTCGAGTCTAAAGGTGGCATATGTAAAAGTAAGGCAGTAGACTCGTTAGTGGAAAACGGTAAAACTCCATCTGGCGGTAAGTGTACTATCTAATATTGCGCACTGTATCGAGATGTGATTTCATTTTAATTTATGAGTCCCTGCAAATCGAAGAGATGCGAGATCTTAAGTCCGAAAAATTTTAAATCTAAAATCTAATTAATGACTACTCCTACAACTTACAGTTATTATTTAATAATCTATTTAGATTACTTGTAGTTAGTGATTTTTTATTTAAGGTTCATATTAATTTATTAATTTTTCGAAATTGAATTAGATTGAAGTTGATTATTTTTTATGAAAAAATTGATTTTACATTGAAAAAGAAGTGATTGCAAAGTAACTTAACGGAAGTTAAAAAAAATACAATTTCACAAAATGTAGAAGTCAATTTACTGCTTTAATATTAAATAAATATAAATGCAACGAATCATTCCAAAAAATCTTCATTTTAATCTCCAATTAGCAAAAAGAATCGATAACGGGATTAACCCTCGCGATAAACTCGAACCAGCTTTAAATGTTTAAGTAAACGGAAACAGCGCGTGACTGGGGGCGGTTTTGCGGAGGCGCCTGTCTTAAGTGTACTCGCAAGGCGGGTCGTCTCGCACCGTCTCCCCCGGCCGGAATTTCCTTCGGCCTCAAAGGAAGGCGCAACAAGTGGCTTCTTAGCTCGCGCAATCTTAGACGGCGACGACGTCGGCGGCACGGCTCAACAAGTGTCTTCCGAGCCGCCGCTCGAAATAGCTTCGCGCGACACCGCTGCAAGTGACGTGTTTAACGCGCGGCTCCGTTACGCTCCCGGTCCCACGACCCAGCGCGACAATTAGTAGCTGCAGTCGGATTGGCCCGTTACTCACTGCCCTTATCGAGGCGATAGCGCTCCTTTTTTAACAAGAGAAATTATACTCTCGAATTTCTTGGCTAAATATTGATATGATAATTTGCGAATTAATTTATGAGAATACGCTGAAGTAAAAAATTTATGAGTCGCTTTTAAATATTTGAAATGTTTTACAGAGATTAGCATACGTCGAGAGAAAATGAATCTGTAGTAAATATTAATGACTATAATAAAATAAGTCTCTAAAAAAATTAAGATTAAAATATTTAGAGTAACAAGGAAGAGGATTAATATAATTTTAAAAATTTATTTCAAGAGTTTACTCTTGTCAAGTTGTTCAAAAATTCTTATATTAAAATATAACGATATAAAATACTACTGATCGTTTGGCTATAGAGTAACAAATTTTTAATAATATTTACTGTTCTTTACCCTTCTGTGCCGATACATTTTTATCAAATGATTAAAATTTAATAAAATTAAGTTAAATTAATACGCAAGAAGGAAAAGTATGAATAATGAAAGTGCAATAACTAAAAGCGCGAATCGGCGGGGATCCGAGAGCACTGTCTTAATTGCAAATTTAGAATCCTCGTCAATCAGCGAGCGAGCAGTCGCTGCTAATAAACAAATACCTCACATCCACAAATGACACCTCCGCAGCATTCAATTACCCGTGCAGCCTGCCCTCTCAATTAATTTAATTTCATCGTTATATGCACAGACCCGACCGCAACGAGACCGCCGCGCCGAGTTAATTAACAAAAACGCGAGTGCACATAATCCCCGGCGAGCGCATAACAATCGGGGCGGCGAACGCACCCCCCGTCGGAGGATATTCCAGCGGCGCCTCGCGTTACCGGCCATAGCGTGCCGCTCTCGGCTGAATAATAAAACGAAAGCGACCGCGCGCTCGGCGAAGTGCCTCCTAAGCTCTCTATCTTGCCGCGCGGAGGCGCAACAAGTTGATATCTTAGTCCTCCCTCGGCCATTAGGCGGCCTATAGCCCGGCGCAGGCGATATCGAGGGGCTCGAAAAGACGGCGATAAGAAAACAAGTCGTTGATCGCTCGCCCCCCGTCCCCTTCCGGGATCTTCCTCGGGCCGCTCGGAAGGAAAAGACCTCGGGGGGGTCGTTACGCGCGGAGCCGCGCATCAACAGGTCCCTCCTTTTTCCGCAGATAGCCCGGAAAATCTCGAGGGCGCGCGACGAGGGAGCAAAGGGAAAAGATCTTGCAAGACGGTGTAGACACAAAGGGAGAGGAGAGTGGGCTGTGTGTATACACGAGGGTCGGGAGAGCCGAGGGTTGGCAAGCCAAGGCGAAGGAAAGCGGGCGGAAGAGCAAAGATCTCCGGCCAAGTTTTCTGCCGGGCTGAGCGCGTCTTCCTCCGCTTTCTTAACGGGGGGACGCGCCGCCGCCGCCGGCTCAACCTGTTGCCGCGCCGAGGAGATAAAGTGCTTTCTTAGCGGCGCTCGTCGAGAGGCGCTCGTCTTCTTCCTCTTGGCTCGAGGCGAGGGTCGAGGGCGCGCGTCTCGCTCGGCCGAGCAAGGGAGCAGCCGACGATCTTCAAGCCCGAGAAGATGCCGCGAGAAGAGCCGCTGGAGTGGCCCGTTGCCCGAGAGTCGCACTCTTTTGAAGATCGCGCGCGACGCTCCCGGGCTTTGTTTTCCCAGAGGGCGGCGAGCGTCCCGTCGTGGAAAACTGGCGGGGAAATTGCGCGGAAGCTAAAGACACTCCTCCTTGGGCTGTGTGTGCGTGCGCGATATGGGCGGCGAGCGCCCCGACGTCAATGAGGGTTCGAGCGGCGATTGATTGTTTAGGCAAATCGAATGCTATCACTGACTCGACTCGACGGATTACACGCTCGAGCGTTTGAACATCGATCGCAATCCCGCCAATTGGTTCGCTTTGCTAATTTTAATCATCGATTAATTGATTAACGGGAAATAAATGACTCGAGTTGTTGCAAGTTTGTCGATCACCGCCTGACAGGTCAGTCGAGTAAAGTGCCGCTTTATTCAGGGCGAGCCGAAGTAGGGAATCTTTATTGTGTCACGCGGTACTTAGGCGACTCGCTGTAAATTAACGCAGGTCCGTTCGGCGGCGCGTGCGTTGCGCAAAGGTCGTGGCGAAGCGCTGGCTCGTCCTCTTAATGGCGAGGTCATCGATGCGCCCGCCGTCGATGGCCGATCGATTCTCACCGGACACGGAGAGAGCGAGCCGTCGCCGTTTGACGGGAGAGGGACGACGGCGACGCGCGATCGATGCGACGACAAAATTAGGGCTCACCTCTCTCCCTCTTTCTCCTTTTTTTCTATTTCGTAGCACACTCCTTTTTTCCCCCATGGCACCGGCGGCAACTTTTATTTTTGTTACCTTTAGCGTCGTGTCGTCACCGCGGTGTTTTCCTCTTGCGCGACTTTTTTTTTATTATCGGAGTCGAGTGTGACGTAGGAGACGCTGACGTTGTCGACGGTGTTCCAGCTGGCTGACGCGTGGAGTCTCTTTGCGCCTAATTGTTATAAATATTGTTTGTTTCCAGGGATCCTGATGACGCTCTATCGAGTGAAGTTCATTGAATTTTCTTTTTTCACTCGATAGAGTGCACACGTAGGCATCGATTTCTCGACGTATTAATACCGCCGTACGTGGAAAACAATTATCGGAAGTTCGCGCGCGTCGCAGGGAAACTCCTCGCGCGCGTCTAATGTCTCTTTTGTCAACTCTCCGCGAGAGGCAGACGTCCTCCTTGACTTCTTTTGAACTCGAGATCTTCCTCATTTTTTTCCCTCCCTCTCCTCCGTGTCCCCGACCGAGCGCACTTATCTCTTTCATCGTCTTGCGCAATAGATCAACGTCACAGTTTCCTCCGCCAAAACCGAATGTACTGCCCGGTAAGGGAGGAGCGCAGAGGCGAGCTTCCGTGGCGAATTCATCAAAGGCCCGAGCAGACAGGCCGCTCGCGAATGTAAGCAGAGAGACGGAGAGCAGTCGAGAAAAGGAAGCCCCCAGAGAGCGAGAATTCGGGAGGCGCCGGTCGACCGGAGGGTGACGCGCGTCTTTTCCAGGCCCGCGGGCCATTGTCGCCGCTGCGGAAGTCGAGGAGTAAATATTTAAAAGAGGCCTGCGGGACGAGCTGCCGCGCAAAAAAGGAGCATCCCGCCGGCGCGGAATCGCGCGCATCCTTCCGGCGTCTCTTGACGGGGACCGTTACCCACACGGCCACTCGATCACGTCGATCCCGGCTCCTTTTTCGCCGCGGGACGCGTATGCAGAGCAGCCACAATGCGGCGCATTGTCGCTCGAGTGGCCGGCCGTCTGGGTATCGGCCCGTTAATTGTATCGCGAAAACGGATCGCATAACGGCACGGCGCGCGTCTCCCGGCACAATGGGGCGCGCGCGCGCGCGTGGGCGGTCGACGTGAAAGGCCCCTGACGGATCGCGCGGCACGCGTCTATGTGTCTGTTTGGCCAAAATATAAGCGCGCGCGCTCGCCTCCCATTCAGCCTTTTTTCCGGCCGGGCGGAAAGTGGGAAATCGAGGGAGAAAGAGAGAGAGGCCGACTTAAGCGGATTATCTCGAGTCGATTATTATCTGCGGCCGTGGCGGAGGTAAAAGGAAAGAAAGAAAGAGGAGCGACTTTCGGCGGGGGCGTAACTCGAGAATCGAACGAGCTGTCTATATTTCCGCCGGGGCCAGCTGCGGCGTGTGCGCTTTTTCTCGGCGCGCGGGTGTGTGCACACACGAGGAGCCGCCGCCGCGGAAGACTTCGCTCTGTTTGATCGCGGAGTGTGTTTTCCGAAAGAGGCAGATGGGTCGGGGAATTGGGACACTCGAGACAATGGGGACAAGATAACCGCGAGCGCAGGAAACACGAGACCCCGCGCTGGAGGAGAGCCGCGCCGGAAGGGCCCCGGCTCCTCTCGATATAATTCCGCCGGCGCGTACGTGTCCGCGCGCCCAGAAGTTGCCGCTCAATGTGGGTTTCGCGCGCAGCGCACGATTCTCGCCCCCTCGCGGTCCACCTTTGAAAGGCGATTTTACGCTCGCAGAGGAGGGCGCGCCGCCTCTTCAAACGGCGACATTATACTTGCAGCGAGGCACGCGCTCGCCTCCGGCGCTTAATGGCCGGCAGATGCTCGCCTCTGCGTTTCCCTCGCGAAACGCGCGAGCCGTAAAAAAAAGGAGAAAAAAGCGAGAGCGGGGGGCTTCTTCTCGCCGCCCTTATCAGAGCTCCGCGCGAGTAACGAAGAAGGAGGACGAGAGAGGGGCGGGGGATAAAGAGACCGCAGAGAGAAAACAGTGCAGCTCTCTCGGCACACATGCGTGCGATGCACCCCGAGCGAGTCTCTTACTTGAGCGCTCGTTTTTTTCTCTCCTCTCTGTGTGTGTCTCCGCTCCCTTTGTCTCGCGGGGCTCGGAAATTAAGAGACTCGGCCGTCCCACCCCTTGCAAGAACTCTCTTTTTTTTTATTTCGCCGGGGCCGTCTCTCTGTGTCTCCTTGCCTCTGAAAGCCGCGGGAGGAGGGAGAGAGAAGGAGAGAGGGCGAGTCATTGTCCGCGGACACCTGTGGACTCGAGCGAGAGGGAGCGAGGCATGCTCACCCCCGCCTGTCACTTAGCCACTTACTTCGCGGTCTCTACCCCGTGAGCCAGGGCCTCCAGCGGCTCTGTGTCGCGTCGGGGCGAGGAAAGTGCTCCCTTGCGCTTTTCTCCGGGCTCCGCTTCTTTTCTCCTCTCTTTTTTTTTATTATTATTATTTTCTTCCACTCGGCAAACGGTTTTTTTACGCCCGCGACTCTTTCTTCTCGCGTCCTCGCGACTCGTGCGTGCTCTCCGCGTTTCCCTCTCTCGCTCCTTGCAAAACATCGTTTAAGGCGTTAAATTGCCCCCGCGCCCCCTTGTTTTCCTCTTCGCGTCCTCGCTGTTTCCTCTGCGCGAATTTTACGGCCGCTGAAAGACGGTCTTTATGCTCTCTCTGCTCGCGCGGAGCTTCTGTCTCTTTTCTTTTAGCGCGATGCCCGATTTACCTGCGCTGTTTTTGAGGATGCACTCGCTCGATGGTTGCGGTACACTTAACGAATCAGCGAGTCATATTGTTCGCATAAGTTGTTCTGCATTTTTGTAAAGTACTTTAGTTTCATTTTACTATTGAAACAGTAATTGTATTATTTAGCGATGTTCTTAAATTAATTTAAGCCTTACTTTGGAAGTTTATAAGTTTTTGTTTTTAAAACAAAATAAAGAATGACTTTAAAGTCAAATATCTGCTGCAACTAGCTAAGTATGACAATTTGAAAATTAGTTCTTATACCTTTTAGTTTCTTTTAAGAAAATATTCCCTACAGTTTCAGTAAAATATAAAATCCAGATTTCTTACTTTAGTCTCGCATTTTAAATTTTCTTAAACTATTTCATTCTACGATTTAAAAATAGACATAAAATTAGTAATTTGTAAATAAAAATTCATTATTTTAGTGCACTCTAAACACATAAAGTTTATCACTCAAACCATCAATCCCCCAAATCAATTTATTCACGATTATCGTTCTATTCTATCGTCCAGCTATTTACCCAAATCCCGCCACAAAAGGCACGGTCCGCCTCCAGCCGTAAACCTTATCAGCATCTGCGGCGATAAAAAAAGGAGCCCCGGCTAATTCCCCGAATAGCCGACGGGTCCGATCGACATCCTATTAGGGCGCCTCGATCGAGCGGATCCCGTAGGGCGCTCCTGAGGGAGGGGAAATTAGATCTTCCAGGATGTTTTCGTTCCAGGTGAACGGCTTCGGGCGAAAAGTGGCTGCGCCGTGGTACGAGGGGGCGCGTGCGTATGTACGCGCCGCCACCTCTCCCCCCCGACGGGGGCCGCTCCATCGGCGAAGGGCGTCGCGCGGAATCGCGAGGGGGCCCCCCGCGCCACGGGGCCATCTGCCCGCAGCGCGCACGCTACCTGCGCGAAACGCCGCAGCACCTGGACGCGTCCTAGGAGCGTCTGCACTTTCGAGTGCATCGCCGGCTCTACGGTGGCTACAGTCCCGTTTTCAATTAACACTTTTACTCGAAATATTTTTGTAGGAAAAAATATTTCATTTTTTGGAGGATTAAGATTAATTATAAACACATGGTTCTTTTAATTAATTGTTTCTGTTCATTAAAAATGAATATACTTGTAGTTGATATTGTGATTGTGCGTTTATATGGTTTCATGTAAAACTTAATATATTATATGTTTAAACTTTATTCAATTTCACTTTTATATTACATTTACTTATGATTTTTAACAGTAAACTTTTTCATTGTTACATTTATTTTGTTTTTCTCTCAAATTTACTTTATCACATAAAAATCACTCAAATTTCTCAAAAAAAGAAAATCGACGAAGCGGTTTTAAAAGTTTTCCATGCGAGAATTTGAAATTCCCCGTTAATGACTTGCAGCAGCCGGAGCTCGCCAAATTTCTCCCGACTTCTTTTTTTTATCCCCAATCATCGGACTTCGGCCAAAATTCCCTAGACATGGAGGGATTCTGCCCGCACGCACCTAACGGTATTTCCAAACATTCGGGCACAGAGCGAATTTGCACGTTTATTCGGTTAAAGCTCGCGTACGCAATCGCCCCGCAAAATTCTACGGCGATATTTGTGTCCGCTCGTCCGTACCCGCGCTTACTTATACACGCGCACGCGGCGGGAACTCGTTACTGTGCAAGTACATCGTTGGCGGCGGCCGTGCCGCTCATATCTTTCAACAAAAGAGCCGTGAGCTGAATCGAAAAAAATATCATTAAACGCCGGTTGCGCCGGTTCAAGGGAGGCAAGGCAAACTTGTTTATTCGTTGAATTTTTGATGCGCTATTTCATTGTGCGCCCGCCGCACCGCCTCGAATGACTTCAATTTCGGCATTTAATTAAAGGTATTTGAGCAAACATTTGGATTTTTTTTAAATTGGTTGAGTGAAAAATTGACGGTGCGGTGGGAAAGCCAAATTTATTCTTATAGTATGTTATTGTATTGTTTAGATCAATAAGATTCAAAACTTTAAACAACATTATATTCAAAAATTGGAAAAAAACATTCTTTTTCAAAAAAACATATTTTTACAAGGAAATAAATCAAACCATCCGTAGATCGTGTTTACCCACGCTAGCACTGATAAACGGCACACTCGCCAAGTTTAATTGATTCCGAAATAGTTGCCCGTGCGGGGCGTCAAGAAAGAAGCCGAGCAAGGGAGGGAGTGGCGAAAGGAGACGACAGTTGGGAAAATTAAGCTTCCGCGCTGCGGTCAGGCCGGAGAATCGGCAAGAAATAAATTATCAAGGGTGCCGAGGCGAGCTCAAGAATGTCCCCGGTGCCCCAGTACACGCCGGCGTTCGGTCCTTCACACCCCTCGGCCGAAATCGCGGCGCGACGAAACTATTTCGGCCCGAGGTGCACGAGCCGTAGCCAGTCGAGCGCGACTGTACGTCCTCGCCTCCGATAATCGATTTGCCGCGAGGGCGTGCGTCACGCGTGCGCCTACTTATCGCAGTAGTTACCGGAAATTGTTCCCCGTTTTTTTTTTCACCTGCGTTTTAACCGTGAATTATGCTATCCCATAAATGCGTTAATTCGATAAATATAAAGATACAAGCCGGTGGTGTTGTGTGTACACTCGACGCAAGTAATTTCTTCCGGAACTTATTTGAAGTTTTCAGAAACTGCGGCATCGCTGTCCAAAAATTCGTATGCAAAAAATTAAAAATGAAAGAATAAATTGGAAATTAAAAAACAAGCGATTTTGCATGTAATGTTATCCTTCTCGGAATACTTTCTAAGTGATTAAAATCGGTTTAGCGCACGTTAGATCGGAAATTATTTGCAAGTTCATTAGAGTGACCCGAGGCGAAAAAGTCGATGTTGAAGAGGCGAGCTTCGGCGGCAATCGAGGAACTTCCGCGAAAAGTCCCGCTGTACTTTCGCCCGCGTACGAGTGGCCACACCCGAGCCGCGATATTAGGTTCAAAAGCAGCGGTTCTTCCGGCTCGCGATTATAGGCCCCGGCCAGCCTTATACGACGTGTGTATCTTTGACCCACGGAGTTGTACTTCCGCGGGGCTTACAAGGCGCGCCCCGGAAAACGGCCGGCTCTCGAAAATTTTTCAAATTCCCTGCCGCGTCCGCATACACGCGCTCGTTCGTTCTCGCGCGCCCCCGAAAAGGTATACACGCGGGGGTAGAAAAAAAAAGAGAGGAGGCGAAGTCTCGACTCGCGGCTCGTTTTGCCGAACTTCTCGCTGGTTTCCCTCGCCGTTGGCGAATTCCGCGGGGAATTAATGATCATGTTTCTCCGGTTTTACGCGGTTTAAATTTGTACCATTGATTTCCTATCGTTATCTGGATTTTCGCAGGCACATCCGTCGACTATTGCAAGGAAAGCGCTTTTTTATCTTGAAAAGATTGAAAATAACTTTGCGGAGACTTTATTTTTTCTTTTCTCTTTTATATCTGTCTTAAAATACTTTGCCGATTCGAGAGTATTGAATTTTAATCGTCGCGGTTTTAAGTCCGTCAAGCAGTTTTATTTCGGCCGTGCCACTCAATCCGCGAAGTTTTTCCCCCTCGGAAATATTCCGGCGGATGAAAAAACTTCTCGAAGCGCAAGAATAGCATAGTCCGGCAAACAATTAGAACCGGTGCATTAGAAAGGGAGGCCTTTAACCCCGCATCGCCAAGAGAATCGAGGAAACGGGAGTACAGGATCGTCGCGCCCGAGCGGCAGAAAGAGACGCCGAGTCCTCTCTCTTTCTCTCTACTCGGGCTGCAATAATTATCGGCGTCGAATGCGCCGAGGGTGGAGGAAGGAGCGAGAGGGAATCCGCGAATGAGACGCCGGGTGTCGGGGGAAGGAGGAGGGAGGCAGCTCCGGCTCTGCGGACGCGAATAGATCGAAAAAGGGAGCGATGAACGATGAAAACTTTGACCAGTCGCAGAGCACAATGCATCTCGGACCGGCCGCCCCCGCCTCTTCGCGCGCTCTCCAAGAGAAAGGCCGGGGATAAAGGCAGCGCAGCGCTCGGCCCGAGAAAGAGGAAGGAGGATGCGCGCGCGCGCCCCGGAGAAAAAAAGCCCGCGGGAGCGAGCGAGAGGGGTTAGACCGCTCCGTAATCTCTGCACCGGCGCGCGCTCTCTCTCTCTCCGCCCGTGCAGCCCAATCAATAATGTTTTATGCGAGATGGAGGAACATCGCTATTGAGCGCCGGAGGAGCCGCTCTCTTTCGCATCGGCACACCGACCGAGCAAATTACTTCTCCCGCTTTACTTCGTTAAAGTATCCTACAGCAGTTTTCTCGATTCGCTATGTACAAATTGCTTGATAAAGAGGACGAATGTAGAAATACCGACTTTTTTTTACGGCACAGCTCCGCGCGATTATTCCGATACGCCTATCGCCGCGTACGTTTAATTATCGCTTATTAAAAATCGCGTATTATTCGACGGGAGTGGGAGTTTCTTTTTCATTTCCGCTATCGCGACGCGACAAGCAAGAACCTAATTAGCTGCCAACGTCTCTTCCTTCTTAAACAAAGCTCGCACGGCTTGGAGTCATCCGGTGCGCGGGCCGGCCAGATAAGGACGGAGGACGAGCGTCGAAGAATTTTATATATTTTTTGTTCGAGTAATCTTTCTTGCCGGACGCGTCGGAGGAGGCCCCTCGCCGATAACGCGCATTTATCTTGGAGAACACGCGCTCCTTTGCGCAGGAACCGGTAGTCGCCAGATACGCGCGCAATCGCCTATCTCGCAAGAACCGACTCGTGCCGTCCCGTCATCTCGAATCGCCGCCTCCCTCCCGAGCGAAGATGACACTTCGTTCCGAAGCGATAACGCTATTATTTTTGGTACACCAGCGGATGAGTGTTTTTCTTTCTCATCCCTGAAATGACTTTAGTCAGAAGACATTTTAAAAAAACGTGACTCACTGGAGAACCCGAACAAAGAAAATGCAGATGAAACCGCAGTCATCCAATTGGCGCGCGCAAAAATGCATAACTCGAGTATCTTGGCTATTCGCGGCACGAAACGGCCGCGCTCGCTCCTTCGTGTCGCGCGGCGGCGGAACGGTCGAACACGCGTTACGTACGTGACGAGGACGGCGCGTTCGTGATCTCGCACCAGTCTTTATCGCTCAATTACGTGTTTGCCCGGCGGACTTTTGCGGCGCAATACTTGCCGCCGCGCGGCGTAATGGCAAAGTAGCCCGCGGCCGGTTGGTTACATGATCTTATCCCGCTCGGCCATTTCTGCTAAATTATATCCGTCTTTCGCGGACGATCGGCATTTGTCCCGATCGCGTGTGCACTCCCCGCGCCTAATAGACGCCCCCTCGCCGAGTATCTTCGTGACTTTAACGGCGCGCAATTATGTCCGCGCAACATTACGTCGATGTAAGTGCATCGCCGGTGCTTGGCTCTGCAGGAATTTTCTATTGGGTACGTTGCTTCGACGTTTTAATTTTAAAGCAAACAATGTGAATTCATTTTTCTTTTATTTTTATCAGAGCAGAATAGAGTAGATGTTTTATTAAATAGCAGCATTTACTAGGTTCAGAGAATAAAGTCATATTATTCATGTAATTTCTTGTATAATAATAAAAATTTATAGTACTAAAATATTGCGCAAGTTACAATGTCAGTTTAATGACTTACTAAGAGAGTATCAGATCGTTTTTATTAAAATTTTGAGAATTGTTTTCTTAATTACGATGTTAGATGAAATATTAGAGTCTAAAGCATACAATTTTTGATCCAGTATGTTTCTAAAGTTAGTTTTCTCTAAAATGTTGTATTTCCTTGTTTGCTGATAACTCAGCTTCTACAAACCTATGAGATCTATCAGTAAAGTAGATAAAAAAACTATATGTTAAAAATTCTTAATTGTTTCAAAATATGCACGATTAAATATGAATATCAAAAATTATATAAAAAAGTTAATATATACCGTGTACCATTTACTGATCTCTCCTAGTTATAAGTACTATCATAGTTATTATAATACAATGTGTTCGTAAATGATTAAAAGCTACTGAACAAATCTATTCGTGTTAATGAAGTTGGTAAGTTTTGTTCTATCACTTATCTACACAGATAAAAAAAAAATCTTGCTGGAATTTATAAAACAAATCATCTCTAAAGAACTATATCAACTACACTGATTATACATATGAAGTCAACGACTTTTCCCTTGACAAATGATTAATAAACCTCTGAAGAAGACGGAAATGAAATTCCGGAATTAGTCGATCAATCGATATTACATTTACAAGAGGCGACGAGTACTCCGCACACGTCCGGAGCACAAACTGCGCCCAGCATCGCGATTACATCGGCTCCCCGGGTAAAATAAGCCTCGAGGGCTCGGGCGAATCGACAACGATCGCGTTACGCGGCGGGCCGTCGAGAGGCTGCCGCTGCACGCGCGCGCGTCATCCCGGAGAGCACAGCACTCCTTCGGTTTGGAGGTCGCGATTGGCCGGTGGCGGGGGCGATCGGCGCGGCCCGCCAATGGCTCGCGGCCGCGCTCGCCGCGCCAGGTACTCAGGCGAGCGAAGATCCGGCCTCATTCAGGCCTCTCCACCCATAAGTGAGCCGGCCAAGAGCGAGAGAGCGACTCTCGCGCCGGTCCTCGCGGGCCGGAAGGTGGCGGCGGTCCCATTGTGCCGCGGCCGCCATTCCCGCTCCCCGCCACCGCCGCGCGTCGGGCCTCCTCTCTCTTTCTGCCCGCGCGATACGTATACCGGCGACTCGCGGCGGCCACCTCCTCGCGCGGAGGCCCCGTCTCCTTTCTCCGCCGGCGGCCGCGTATCGCTTCCTTTTTTTTTTATCCGTCGCGCGCAGGCCGCTTTATCTTCTCTTCCCGTCGCGGCGCGGGACCTTTGTTCGCCCCTTCGGAGAGCGGCCGCGTCGAACGGCAGATTAATTAACGAGCCGATGCCTGGGCAGGATGACGCCAAGGTTGCGGGGGCTTCGTCGCTCAGTCGCGCTCTGCGACCTCATTCTTCGCTGCGCTCTTTTCTCTCCCGCGGCGGCTTTTTTATTTCCCAACGACGGCCAATCCCCGATCGGACGTCTGCGCGGTAATGGCGTTACGTAAATGTCGCGGCTGGATGAGGTCTTGCGTGGCAGAGGACGAGTTGTGGCTGCTCTGCGAATTCAACGTTCGAGCGATTTATTTTTCGATTTAGTTAAAACGGGAAGGCGTTGCCTTCGTTTAAAGGCATCAATTGCATTAAATTAACGTGTTCGGCGTAAGAACGTTAAATTAGGTGGATTTGCTTATCAAATTCACTTATCTGCAAATCAAAATCTAAATTTCTTGCAAATGTAATGATTAATTTAAAGTTAAGTAGATATTAATTTAAAGTTCATTCGGATTGATTTAGAAAAGTGATTTTACGTTTTACAATTGAACTAGGGGTTACTCATTCTACATAAAATATTATAAACCACTTTTAAATAATTAATTTTGTAATTGAGTTTTCCAATTTTAATTACTAAAAATTGTACAATCTCGATTCTTCTACGTTAATTACTTTTGATTAAAAGTAAACTATGTAATAATCATTTACATTTAATCTGTAGTAGTAGTCAGTAATTAAAGCTTCGCCTTATTTATCACCTTTTTAAAGCTTTCAGACTACTAACTTCACATCTTATTGAAACTAATATAATAGTTACTTAATAACAGTTTTATGCAATTAGTTTTTAATGAAGCATTATAAATTGGAATTGTTATATCTGAATATTCCCATAGATCTTTTGAGCATCTGCGTAGATAGTAAACGTGATTTAGTCTACGATAGCATACTGATACATAATATTACCTAGTAGATTTAACGCTAAGTGGACTCAGAAATATCTCCACCAGTAACAAGTCTGCTATCTTCGTTTTATATATAAGCCATCTTAAGGTATAGGTGCTTTGGAGTAGTCTGGATAAAGTTACTGATGCGTCACTATTTAACTGATTACAACTAATTGTAAAACAACTATTTAATAATTATCGATTTAATTCTAGAAATCATTGCAATGAAATTTCATTAAAATTATAATTTAATCTAGGACCTTTAGTTCGTCGGACATAATAGCTACTCTGGAAGAAAGTCCTCTAGTTTGTAATAAAAAGAAGGGAAACTTTGATTAAATTATTAAACGTATCACATCTGAATAGTGTAGAGAAGGAAATCATACGCTAATGAGACTTTGAAGGAGGATATCATGACGCGAAGGGTCGGACGCTATCTTAGACAGATGTCGGTCCACACCCGAAAGTTTAGACATTAATTTGACCTTGGGGACTATCTAAAGATCTTATTGTATTAATGTAATAGATTTCGCTACTTGCGCTATCAAGATTTAATTGATACTAATTAAAGAAGAAAAATTATTATTTTATTTTACAAAGACTCTTAGATATAAAAAAAGCAAAATTCCGTCATTCGACCTGGCGGTATAACGAAAGCTCGCCCGCAAAAAAGAATTAAGCGCGTCAATTTCACCGCTCGGGGGCGAAGGTGCGGGGGAGGAGCGAGGCGGGCGCGTCTTGTATGATAATGCCGGCGTAAGCTTCGTCGCGTAAAGGCCGCGAGAGACGGGCCGAGTGGCGGGGGAGGTTCTTACTTTGCATTCCTTTGTGCCGGTTATTCTTGGCCGCGCATCCTTCATGCCATCAGCGCGCATCGCTCCCTCTTTCTCCTCCTTACGGCCAGCCCCCCCGCGCCTCTCGAGGTCTGAACTAACGTTCCCGAGGTTTTAATGCACTTGTCTACTTCAGATGCGCTCATAAAGACGCGCATATATGTATGCGCCAATCCTCGAGGTGAAAGAGACGCGCGCGAGGGGAGGAAAAAAGCGCGACTTCTCGTTCGCGGAGCCCATTGTTGCGCCCACGAGAATTGCGAAATTCAAGATTTTTTGTCGGTTTATTGTTATTGAAAAGTTTCTTTCCATTACAAATACGAATGACTTTCCTTGCAAACTCGTGCGGATACCGAATTCATTTAGGTTGCGCAACGTCGATCGCAAACTCGTTAGAGTTGAATTTTAGCGAGGGTACATGTTTTCAGCCGTTTGAGTACTTTTTCAATGATTCACGGCCGGATCAAAGTTGAAAAACGATAATTCGTAAATTGAAGCGATGAATTTGAGGACCCCGGGGGGAAATTGAATATCTTCCGCTGCAAAGATCCCCCCGCGTCGAAAATCCTCGACGCTTTGGAAAGCGCGACTGCAGCGGCTCAATGCGCTAAGCGGTAGGCTCGCTTTCAATTTTAAACAAGATTAACCGAAGAAACCAATTAGCGCTCTCGATTAAATTTTCTCGAAGTGGAAGAAATCCGCCTCTGCTGCAATTTCCTGCGCTCGCGGTGGCCAATTAAAAATTGCGCGTGCGCAATTATGTGCCTGGCGATTAAAAAACGCGGGTGGAGGGGGAGGGGGGAATTGTAAAAAAAAGAGGAACGCCGATGTAAGAGCGGAAGAGGAAAACGCCGGGTGAATAGAAAAGAAAGAGACAGAAGCGGGATAAAGCGCCGCTGTAAGGAGTAGGTAGCTTCATTACTCACCTCTCGTGCACCTGTATCCGCGCGCCAGCCGGCTCTCCGTTACGGCGTCATTCGTGAATCTGCGCAGAAAGAAAAAGAGAGAAACGGTCATTAGTTTTGCGAAGAGGGAGGCTGACTGACTCGCTTGAGTGGAAAATTGTCGGGGGACACCGTCATGTGTGCCTGGGCTGTCGGGGGGATAGCGGAGGAAAAGAGAGAGAGAGAGCGGGATAAAAAACGGAGGAAGGAAGGAAGGAAGGAGGATGACGACGACTCGGGCCGCCGAGATCCGCGGGGTGGAAAAAATGACGATTGCCCCGGCCGCTGAAAGCGGCGATGATAATTATCGCGATGAGGATTATCGCGTTAAGTAGCGCGGGGGACGACTAAAGCAAGGCAATCTCCTGAAGAACGGCGAAAAATCCCGCGTGTACTTGTACGGTAAAAAAAGAGACCGAGCGAGAGAGAGACAGGGAGAGCGCGGCCTCCAGGACCTTCCGTCGCGATTTCAAAGTCGTGTACACATACGAAGACAAAAAAAAGCACACAAGCGGGGTGCGATTCTCCGAGCAATGATCGTCATCGTGGGTAATCCACACACACGCCCGCGCGCACGGTTATACGTATACGCACGAATCGTCATTGCGACGCGGCGCTCCGGCAAAAATCGTCCCCGTCGTGAATATGCGCGAGTGGCACGCGACGAAGCGCTACTTTATTTGTTTTTCTCCTCCGGTTTTTTTTTCCTCCAACCCTGTCCCCGCTTCTCGTTTTTTTGTTCATGCTGCCGCGTGTGTGCGTGCGTTAATCAAGCCACGTAACGGAGAGATAATTCAGTCGGGTTGTAAGCAAGCACATGAGGTGGGTTAATTGTTAGCGGGTGGGGTGGGGTGTTTCTTTTTTCTTAGAATACGCCGAGTGAGGGGGCGACCTTACGAGACGCGAAGCTTTTCCTATCCGCGCGTGAGGAGCCCAATTACCGGGGTTTCGCTTGCTATTGTTCCAAATTAACCATATCTCTTAGGGCTGTGTGATGCATAAAGGCATTTTAATTCAACTTAATTATTTGATTTTCATTGAATAGTACTAATTTGTTGAAAGAAGAAAACTGGTTCGATAAAAATTTTTAATTTGTTTCTTATATCTTGCAAACTTTATTTATATGGAATCGCTATAAAATATAAAATTGTTTGCTAGTGCACAATGCCCTTTCACAAACATTCATTAATATCATCACCGAAATAATTTGAATGAAGTTCATTCGTAAAAATTCTTCAGAAGTCTAATTAAATTACTTCACCCAAGACTCTTAAAACTGTTTAATTGGTGCTAACTTCGTCCTTAAAACATCAACTTTGTTAACCCCTTTGTCAATCCGCCCCCTCGTCGGCAAAAAAACAGTCCTTTGAAAAGGACTAAGAGCCCCGCATCCGACCCAAAAAAAAAAGAAAAATACAAAAATTCCAACAGCCACGAAGA
Source organism: Eurytoma adleriae (assembly GCA_900480045.1). Classification (NCBI taxonomy): domain Eukaryota; kingdom Metazoa; phylum Arthropoda; class Insecta; order Hymenoptera; family Eurytomidae; genus Eurytoma; species Eurytoma adleriae. The sequence goes on along the minus strand of UXGC01000177.1, from coordinate 98,155 downwards.
CGCGACGAAACGCCTACGAGCGATACGCGCACCAACACATCCGCGCGTACGCGAGGAAGCGCGAAAAAAGGCGAAAGGGAAGCGAGAGAGCGTGATTCAAAGATAAAGTCGCAGGCGTCGTAATTGTTCGGCGCGAAACTTCTTCGCGATGTAATTAGCGCGTCTTTACAGGGCGCGGCGGAACAATGCCGCCGGTAATTAGTATGCATCTCGACGGCGACGTCCCGTGTCTCGCCCCTTTACCCGTCGCCGCTTGTCGCGTCGAACGAATGACTATTCCCTCCCTTCGCCCGCACCCCTCCCGGGCCTTTCACCGCGCGCGCACATCCGCACGCCCCCGCGAGCGCGCGATTTTTTGAACTCACGCGTACGCGCGCACGGATAAAGGCCCCCCCCGACCCCGGCTCCTCGCTCGCTCCTCGCCTTTCGTTATTTAATTCCACGCCTCGCGAGATTTTCACACGTACTCCTCGCCGCGCCTCTCGCTTCTTCAAGTTCCTTTTGTGGCTGCGGGGCTTTCTTTGCGGCTCTTCGCTTGCCTCGCTTCTCGGATTAATTTAGCTTGAAGCTGATTTGAACGCTGATTCAAATAATTTAGAATGTGTTATACTGTTTTTTTTTTATTAATTATTTATTAATAAGTGTTTTTCAGATTTTTAATGTAAAATGAGTTGAATCGGTAAGTAATTTGATTCGTTGAGTAGGAAGAGCGTGGAAATATCTTGTATTGGGTGTCCGTAGATATGTAGTCCCTGTCACGCCACCTATAGGGGTTTCGTGCAATATCATCCAGTACTTCTTGAATATATACATTCACTACTTGACATACACAATCAATTATTTATTTTTCGAATTTGGTTATTTTAATATTTTTCATACGTGTAATCGTATACAGATTTTATGCGAGTTAGTAGTAGTTGGGCTCGTAGAGTTTGTTTTCAAAAAATGAATTATTTCAGTTCGTTTAAAAATATTTGATTGATTAAATTCCATTTTAAGAATTTGTATGTAATCACTTTATTTTTTTAAAATATGAATATTTCGAAATAATAAAATGAAAATAATTGTTTAATTTTTATATTTTTTAAGACTATATTAATTTAATTCTATTTATTGATGTATACTTTAATTCTGCAAGTTTATCATCTACATTAGTATGCAGATCTTTCTCATTACACTTTGTGGAAATTCCAATGAAAAATAATTTTTACGTCACTATGTTATTTTCTGCTTTTTTTATTTCTTGAGCATATTATTAATAGTGATTCGATAGGAACGAGAAATCAGAATAAAGTATGATTACAATGCATGACGTCAGAATCTAATTCTTACGCATTTTTTTTTCCCACCAAACTACGTCGGCAGAATATTTGTACTTTACAGCATCTCAATCGTTAATTAGCGTTAACGCGCATCAAGTTAATTTTCACTAGATAATAATAAACCTATCAACGTTAATCTTTAAAATAACTTTCATTAATCTTCAATAGCTAAATCTACCCTATAAATATTGCAAAGCTCGAAATGCGGAGTTAAATATAAGTGCAATAAACTCGACGCGGCGAAAAATCATAAAAATTGCACGAATCGCCGGCGAAAAAAGTATCTAAAGCCCCGAGATTGCCGTGTAAAAAAAGCACCGCAGTCGTCCAAGCAACCGCGCCTCCGCTGAACAACGACGACGCCGCGCGAAAAAAGCGCGCCGCGGTCTCAGGACAAAAAAGGAGAGTGCCACGCACAAAAGCCAGCGGCGTGGATCATTGAAAATAAAAGAAGTGCGAGCTGATCGCGGGACATTTCATTGAAAACAAGCGGCTCGGCGGCGCGATTTCTGGGTCAATGCCACACTCCCTCGCGCACCCTCCCACACACACACCCACACACCCACACAGGGGCGCGTTTTGAAAACGAGCGCGTTTCGGGAGTGGATGGGAATATTGAAACTGCACGAGCGCAACGAACTTTTGCATAATGAGTTGGCGGCGGCGCGACATCGACAAATCGACGGCCGGCTCTCGCGCCCCCGCGCGCGTATTTTCTCCCGCTCGCTTTTTGCGCCGATGTGTGCCGCGCGCTAACGCGAATATTTTCATTTGATTGCGTTAATTAAATTCGCAGGCTCGCGCACTTCCCCCCACCAGCGGCGCGCGGCATCGGTGCCGTTTTGACCTTTGAAGTTTCGGCGGCAACGACACGTGCCCGAGCGCGCGCGCTGGATAACGCGGCTGTTTACTGTTTTCTCTCCCGCTCGCGCGATACCGGATTATACCCAATTATGACGTTGTTATTAATTGCGAGCCGGGTTTTAATCGTCCCTTGCGCGGACGATCATTTCGCAAATTAAGGCTCGCTGCAAGGAGTCGCGTGCTCGCAAGGAATCTGGATTACACGCGCTTTTTTTGTACTTTATACCGGCGGAAATGGCGCTTAATTAATGAGGTCGTTACGGCACGTAATTATTAGTTTCGAATCAAGACGAGTACTAGTTGCTTCGCGTACGTGGTAATTGAAGCCTTACTTTTTCTAAAAATTAATCTTTTTTATCCAATGATTGTTCCTTACGTTCGTTTTACCGCTAATTGTTTGAAACTGCTTAATGTTGGATCGAAAGTAGAGAAAATGTTCCCGCAGCTTTTGTGCCTTATACGTACGAATGTAAGAGTCACTTTTCTTTTTTTTTTCTCGCTACTCTATCTCCCCGTCTCGCTCTTTCCCATTCTGTGCGAATCGTTCCTCAACTTCCTTACTGTGCTTTAAGTAACTCGCAATAGGGTGAAGAACCAAAAAGCCTCCGCTCTCCCCAAGTATGCAAATATACGCCGAGGGGTTCCGGTATATTTATTTCAGGGTCTGTGGGTGTAATAAAAATCACGCCATGAATATAATACTTAACTCCGAGTCGTTGAAATGCATTATTACAGTCTACGACAATTCGATAATTTTTATTCACTGCTTTAACATTAAAATACTTTAACTTTTTTTAACTCTTCACATAAAAATTACCTATTTCTTTTTAACATGTTAATGTTTTTTTAAATTTTTAAATATAAATTACCTATCACTATCGTTCGATATAAATCATTTAGATTACATATTTTATGTCATTAAAAAAGATTACGTTTGTCTCTATTACCAGAATTTAGTCGAAGAATGCAGAGTTTGGTTATTAAGGGTGTCATGCTGGGGAGTCGTTGGTAAAACTTGGCGAATCGAGGTAACGACGGTCATTCGAGCCGGTGGGGCGCAGCTAAGCGAGCGCCGCGGGATGATGTTGTCTGGCACTTACCCGGACGTAACTCCTTAATTACTCGCCGACTCGCGGCGAGCCACCCTCGCGCGTCGACGACTCGCCGCCTCGCGCCACGTCCCGAACTCACTTGGATGCGTGCCCGCGACCGCACGCGCCGGCCCGCGATTATGCCATTTCGTTTCGGGCCAAAGCGATTATCGTCACCGAGCCTCGCACCTTTCCCCCCTTTCAACTAATTAGTTTTTTCGCTTCTTTGGGGCATTTACACGTGCAGCAAACAAATAAATTCTTTTTTAACGGTTCAGAAAATTACAAGAGGATGTTTATTCAATTGAAAAGTGTCTACAAAATTACACGTTAAAAAAACATTTTTTTCTTTTTATATGAATTCGAATATTTACTCTTCGCAGCGTTCGCAAATATTTTTTATGCGGAAGCAATTCCACTAAGTCCGCATTTTTTGAACTATCAGCGAATTAAAAAAAAAAAGAAAAAAACCGCCTCATTTTTTTCATTAAACGCGAGAAAAAAAATTCACGTTCAATGCACTTCATTTATGACGCACGTACGAACTTTTCAGCGAGTTATAGAAAATTTTATTATAAAGTAAAGTTTTAATGAACAGAAAGGCTCACTCGCAAGAAAGTGCAGGACACTTTTTTTCCCCGTTAAATTTATTTCCGCGCGCACCTAAATACCAGAAAGTCAGAGGCACTTCGTTAGTCACAAAAATTACTCGATTAGGTCGGTCGACCTCGTCACTCGAGACTCGCCGCTTTCTTCGCACTCCCGGTTCCCGCGAGCTTCCGCACACGAGCCTAACGCACCTCGAAACAAGGCGACTTTTCGTCGGCGCTCTGCTCTCGCAGCCGCGGCAAACTTGGGATAAGCCGCGATCCCGCGGGGGGCCGGATCCGCGCGTCTCCGCGCACTTAATCAAGAATACCCGTCACGACGTCGCGACTTCGCCGCGCGCAAAGCTCCCGCGGGAGCTATCGGGTTTTCTAATTCCCGCCGCCGTATCCCCGGCTAATTGGTTTAGGAAAATTCATTAAGAAACGAAGACGGCGAGCCGCGGAAGACGCGGCGCGGCAGGGAGGAGGCGGAAGAAGCGCACTCGAGTGACGAGCGCCGGAAGGGGGAGAGCGCGCGGGAGTTAAGATCATTCCGTAATGGAGACGCCGAGTTTCATTCCGCCGCCGATCAACCACTCAAGGCCCTCTAAGCCCGCTCTTCCTCCTTCTCTGTCTCGCTTTCGCGTATCCGCCTTCCGAGTTGCATAAACTCGCGACGCGGATGTCGCTCTTATATTCTGATTTGATTCCCTTATTCAATTTCGTGACGTTTACGTTCCTTGTTGACTTTATTATTTTTACCTTTCGAATATTTTTCCTTTCAGTAGTCAGAGTGAAATTTATTTCCAAATTTTTGCGAAAGAGAAATTTTTTTGCCCGATGAATTGATCACTCGATTGAAACGAAAGCAAGTATCTATTAACACTGCGTCAAGAAAAAAAAAATTAGTTTCGAAAAACACTTTGCGTATCCGGCTTTCGACACTCGCGTCTTTTTCACTCTGATTTATTTCCCTTATTCAATTTCACGACACTCGCGTATCTCTTTGACTTTTCTATTTTTTTGTTTCTCGATTTTTTACTTCCAATTTTCTGCGAACTTGAAAAATATTCCACCCGCCGAGATAACTCATTTAGATCGAAAGGAAAGCAAGTGCCCATTAAAGCAGCGGCGGGAGAAAAAAAATTAGTTTCGAAAACATTGCAGACAGTCATTCAGCCGCGGAATAAAGGGCCGCGTTCTTTCATCGGAAAATGACATCGCTCATTCAGGCAGTCATCAAAGTTCCGCGCGGGCCGACGTCGAATTCAGCGACATTCATTCTCCCTCGCGCGTACGCACCTTTCCTCTCCCCCGCCGAAAATGCACGCGCGTCGCGCACAAAAGCCCCCGGCGGAGCAAACTTCCCCGGGCGGGCGTCGCGTTTGAATGGGGGCCGCGCCGTCGTATCTTCGGAAATTCATCGTCCGCCCGGCAGCGCGCCATCACCGATGCACGCACGTCGCCCCGCGGAAATTCGACGGGCCGCGGAAATGTTTAAACATCGCCGATGCGCCCTTATCGGGCTGTCGCGCGGCCCGTCGATGCAGCGACGACGTGCGCGGGGAGGGGACACCGCCGCGCCGCGTTCGACGTGTATACGCGAGCTCGCGGCAAGGACAAATATTTGAGGGGCTGATAAGGCGTGGGAGCCGCGGCTCGCGGCGCTGATTCAAGCGAGGAGTCGCGGGGGCACAGATGGCCGATACGGGGACCGACGTAGTCGCCACTGAGACGCGGCTATTGTCCGCAGCGTAGGTGTTGCTTAATTTTTAGCTCGGTGATTGGTGGCCGGATTTTTTTATCGGAATATTAGAGAACTTTAGACACTTTTTTGATTTAGCGGTTTTAGTGGCTCGATATCAGTTATCACTTATTTAGAAGATGGTTTAAGTATCTGAAAAGAGACATTTACTCCTAAATTCTTTGAAAAATGCGTCGTTAAACACTGAAATTTTTTAATTTTTAAATAAAAAAAATTTAAGTTTTTATTCACTTATTAAGTTACTTCTTCAATAGCCTATTACCTACACTTGGTATTTCGCTCGCCTACAGAAGAATTGCAATTTCCGAAACGTCCGCGAATATTCTTCGGTGGCTTCCTGTTCATCGGCGCTAACAGAATACAGTGGGATTGCAGGATTGTGGGAAAACGAAAATAAACACAACACAGAACGTAGGATATGTATTTCAAAATAAAATAAACGCATACAGACTGCACACATTGTCGAGCCCCGGCGCACAGAGCCGCGAGCAAGGCGCACTGTCAGCGGCTGTTTAACGGGGCGATCGTATTTAATTTCGATAAATTATCGGTAAATAATTGCCGCGCCGCTCTTTTCTCCCTCTCTCTCTCTCTCTCTCTCTCGCGCGCACATTTTCGCAGCGGAGCGGCTAAGCGCGCCGGACAAATATCTGCGACACTAATTGTACGTCGATAAAACGCGCCAGAGTCGGTTACAGTCCAACTTTATTGCGCGCCGACACATCAGGATGCGGTAATATCGCACAGAACAGACAAGGATCGCAATTGAAGCAATTAAAATTAAATGGCGTAACTTGTACAAAAATAAATAAGGTTGCTACAGGTAACGAAAAAATAAAATTTGATGCAACGGCCGTACGAAGTTTCCCGTCGAATCGAGCGAAGCGTCATTTATCGCCGAATTGCTTCGACGTTACCTTCGGAAGAGCAGGAGACTGCGACGTGCGTTTCACATGCTCTTGAGTGCGCGACAGTGCGTCTAACTGCACTCGAGCCCCCGCGAAGTGACTTCCCGTACGACCAAGTCGGTCGTTGCTCGCTCGACTCGGGAGAAACTTTCGCATTGCCGCGCGCGTACACACAGACAATAACGCAAATAATCGACAGCAAACGCAAATAATAAGCGACACAAGCGATGCACATGTATAAATTTAAGCGAGTCCAGCTACGCTGGGGACAAACATCCAGGAGGGTGGTTGGGGGAGAAAAATCTTCGGCCGAAACGTTACCTTCAGCTCGAGACGCGTGAAACCGCTTCGCGTGCAGATGACACACGTGCGCACACACGGAGTGTCGGCGAGCACCGCACACACAGTTGCAGCAGCAGCAGCAGCAGCGAGTCCGCACAGCCAAGGGCGCGCGAGGCCATTCAACCGACCCCGGTGCCGAAATAAAAAAAAAGGAGGGCGCGACAAAGTAACCGAAAGGCGTAAAAAAGGACACTCTGAAGTAGTAGCAGCAGTAGTAGTAGTAGCACCGTTTTGGTCCGACAAAAGCCGAGCACCCGGTCTTCTCACATCATCCGTCCCTCACTGGATCCCTCACTGAGTCAGTCACTCGGCGAACAAAACAAATGCCGGATTCTCTTCACTATGTCATGTGGCCGATTAAAAAAAAAAGAAAATAAAAAAACACGAAGAACAGAAAAGGAAAAACGCGAGCGGGTTCAGCCGTCGAAGCACATGAGCGACGACCAAGTCCCGGCTCTAGAACTGGGCGCGAGGCTCGAAACGGCCGGAGTGTTCCTCGCGACGGTGTCCCCGATGGTCCGTCTCCTCTCCATGTTTCATCTCATAGGCGCGATCACCGATGGCAGGTGTGCCGACGCACTGAACTGGAAGCACTGGAGGAGGAGTCCCAAGACGTCGGCAGAGTCTCCTCGCCGGCGGTGTCGTACGGTGGTAGCTGCTTCGGTCTCGGCGGTCGGCGCGCGTTTGAGATCTTCACGTGTGAGAATCGCGCGCTACCCAAGGCGCCTCCTCTCTCCCTTGTCTTCGCACGTGCGCGGCTGTGTGGGTGCGCGAGCCTTCTCCTTGGTCGCCTCGTGTGTGTCTAGGCGCGCACTTACGTGTGTCTCTATGCTCTCGTAGTGGGGGGTGGGATCGTCGAGGAGGCGTGTTTGTACGTGTGGCTGTGTGTGCGTGTAGAGCGGCGGGCTTATGTTACAAGGTGTGGTGTAGGCGTCTTAAGTGCGCTTCCTCCGGTGGCTGCCGTGTATATATATATACGTATAATATATATATAAGTGTGTGTGGGAGTGTGTGGCTGGTCAAGCCCCGGCAGCACCCCACGAGCGCTCCGTATGATAAGGCCGCCGCTTTGCTACTGACGGAGCCCGAAAGATACCACCCTAACCCTGCGCGGCCGCGCGGCGCTGGAGCAGCGGCAGCAGCACACCGAGAGCGAGAAAGAGAGAGAGAGAAGGAGAAAGAGAGTCGGGGTTGCGAGCCCCCACCCGCGCGCCGGACTTTCTCCGTCGAGGCTGCCGCTGCTGCTGCTGCAGGAGGAGGAGGAGGAGGTGGAGTACGGCAACAACCCTTATGCCACCTCCACGCCTGCCTCCGCGAGGGTAGTCTTATCCCCTCCGCGCCGAGGCGGCAGACACTTCCACCACCACCGGCGCCGCCGCCGCCACCACCACCCCCGCGAAAAGGGGAAAAGCGTACGAGCCGCCCCCACCGCGAGCCACCCCCTACCTTTCCGGCGCCCCCGACTCGCTCGCTCGCGGCCGCTAGTAGTAGTAGAAAGAGCCGGCCGAGAGAAGTGTGTGCGCGCTTTCCCTCCACCGGCCGGACGAGCCTGCCCGCCGCTGCAGCCGGACCATCGGCTTCTTCTCCTTCTACGGTCACTTCTCCCGCTCCCGGCGATCGCCAAGAACAGCCTCCCCCTCCCTTCTTTCCGTCCTTCCTTCCAACATCCCTTCTCGGCGGCTCTTCTCTCCCTTGCTCTCTTGTCGCTCCTACCCCTGCGGCCGAGGCGAGCTGCTACCCCCTACCCCCGGCCCGTTTGTGTCTTAAGATAAAAACACGGACGATCGGGTTTTACAGTCAACCCACTCGACGAGTTGCCCAAGCTCCCACCCCCGAGCGACCCCTTCCCCTCGGCGCAATCGAGCAACCTTCATTCTTTCGTTCGATCTTCAATTTTTGCCTTTTTACCGCGGACGTCTTTTGTACTTGAGGGCGCCCCGAGTCGCTCATGAAGTTCGCCTTCTTTTATTCGGGATTCTTTAAGCGACTCTTAAAAATTAATTTTGATTCCTTGAAATAATCTGAAAATTTTTCGGCTCACTAGTTTCTGCCTGGGAAAACAGAGGTTTTAATTTTCGCGAATTCTTCATCGGATTTTAACTTTTGAACGAGCTGCATTTTTAAAACTCGACTGGCTAATTTTAATCTGCATTTTATTTTATTCACGTGCATCGCTCGACTTTTATAAAAAAAATTCTTTAATTATGCTAAATTCATTTCTTCGATTTCATTTGACGACAGAAAACCTTTACTCTTTTAATTGCTTCTATTACATTTAAATCTACAGTTATAGAAATTGAAAATCTTGAGAATGTTCACCTCTTTTTAAATTGAAGTATTTTTAGAATTTTTTACAAATAGCACTCAGGCAATATTTAGATTAACAAACTAAAGTTATTCTACAAAACAATGAATATTTAATAACCTTCATCGCGTTGTACAATTTGATGTCATATTTTACAAAGAAAACGAAATTAATCCCTTTAAAAAATTCATTAACTTCCATCTAATTACACTAAACACCGACCCTAAGCAGAAAACTCATCTCATTACGAAGTCACCTCCCCAAATGACGCGTCAAATCACGCGGCACCGGGGCTCGCTCCCGAACGTGCGTGCAAGTGCGCATCGCGAAAAAAATCGTACACAAACAGAGTATCAGCCGGATACTTTCGATTGCATCCTGGCATCGTCTTCCTTTTTTCGCATCGCTCCCCCCGCCGGCCCCCCTCCTCCCGTACCCCCGGCATATCCCACATATCGGTGACTTCGGTGTCTGACTGCGCTCGTCCCTCCTCTCCTCGCCGCCGATACACGCGCCGCGCGTTCGACAGGGGGACGCGAGTGCGCTCGAGACGAGCGCGCGGCCCCTCTTCCGTCTCGCGACGCGCATCTCTCTCCCCTTCCCTCTCGCTCGCTCGCTCGCTGCTTTTTTGCGCCATCCGGTCGACTTCTCGATATGTGTGTCTATACACGGCCCCGAGACTCGCGTTTTTATTTCGCGCATTCGATCGCTCGCCCTCTCTCTCCCCCGCTGCGCGCGCGCCTGTGACGAATTTGTGGCACAACGCGTGTCCCCCCCTCCGCCGGACACGCGCGCCGCGACGTCCTTCTCAAACATCTGGGTAGCCCGATGACCCTCAAGCGATCAAGACGATTGACGCGTCGTGCGCGCCGGAGTTCATTTTTGGGAGGCTGGTGTGCGGGGTGGCTGATTCCTCCTGGCTCTTGTACTTTTCCTATCTTTCAAAGGGGTGCGACTCGAGTCGACTCGGACTTATCAACTTGGATTTCAATTGGAAACGTTTTTGCGTATTTTATATCTAGATTTGTCTTTCCATTACTGTCTCTCATAATACAGAAGTGTGAAAAGATAAAATCACTCTTTTTCTGAAACAGTAAGCAGGTCTAAGTTCGAGTGGCTCAGTTTTCATTCGAATCGAGTGTCTTTTGACTCCTCTACATTTTGAGAGATTTTTTATGTAAAAATAGTTTCTTTTAAATACATTTTTAGATAGTTTTGAATACGTATCAACGTAAAATAATTCTCAATAAAATTTACATTTTGAACTTATATTTTAAAAATAATTTGTTGGGCGATGAATAGAAAATTTACAGCAGAAATGAATAAAAAATTTTCTTTTCAAAATTTCACAGTTTTGTAAAATTTTGAAATGTACAGTAATTTTGATTGTTAGAGTACAAGAATCAGGAAAAACTCAGATAAATATTTCGCATCAAAAATAGTTTATAACATGTGCATCGTTTATATCAAACACTACTTGCATAACTCGCATCCAACTGCAACACTGACATGCAACTACGTTGTTCAAGTATCGAGAGAACAATGTGACTTAGCGAACACTGACGTAACAGTCAGCACGTAACCAACTCCAGTGAACAAAAAATAAAAAAAAAGTATCTCAAGTAAAACAAAATTTAAAAGATCCAAAAAAAAAAAAATAGAGAACCAACTAAACTCCCCGCTAAAGCATCGTTAAACCCTCGACCGAAGCAGAAAAAAAAACGCGCGCAGCCAAAACCACGAGAGAGCCTCTTGCTTTCGCACTCCTCCGGCAAAGTTTCATCCGCTCGACGGCAGTGCAGCTCCCCGGCGCGAATCGTCCCAATTACCCGCTCGGACTCCGGCCGAAACATTATAAATTTTTGGCCGAATTAATTTCGACAGCCGGCGGTGGTCGTCGGGCGTCAATGCCTCTCTCCTCCCCCCACTCGTCGAAAATCATTTCCCCACCCGAACGCCGCGGGACACACGCACGCCGCGCTCCGATATACTCATTTATACTTTTGCGGCGCGCGTACTACGTATTATCGCCTCTGCCCCCCTCCCCGTGGTGGCGGGAGCACGCGGGGAGCGTCGCCGGCCGGCCGATTGTTTACGAGGCACGATTCATTTGATTATTAGCTGTTTATGTATTCGCATCGATCGCCGGCGGCCTCGCCGGCCAGGACTCTTTTGTGCGCGGGGCCGGTTCGCGGGCTCGACCGGTCCGACCAGTCGAAGCGAGGAAGCCGACTGTTGTATCCTTGTGCCCGGGAGGCCGGTTTTTTAGTTCGCCACGAAGAACCGCGCGCGTCAGATGATCCCGAGGAATAGACTTGGTTCGGTTCGGAGAGTGCTGAGTTGGACGATCTTTGGCTGTTGAGATTTTGTGCGGTTTATTTTATTGTGCCCACCGTGTTTTTGGTTTTAATTTTTAAGTAGTACTCGTTTCGTTGAATGTGCGAGTTTTACCGAAGCTTGGAAGTGGTTCGTTTTATTTTTTATTAGATAGATTTTTATAGTCTCGAAAGAAAAGTATTCATTTGTAGATTTTGTTACGAAAAATGTTATATTTGTTTCAAAGATTCAGTTTTGTACAAAATTTCTATCTGCGAATAAGATAGTAATGCGCATTCAAGATAATAGAAAAAAATTATTAATAAATTCATTAATATCCATTCTACGTGAATTCAAATGCATTATTTTTTTGTTTAAGTTTGTAATTGTTTATTAACTAGTGCTGACTTCCACGATTTTCAGTAAAAAATTTGAAAAAAGTCAGTGCCCAGTTGCAAAATTACGGTAGAAAGTCATAAAAAATAATAACTACAAAAAGACACTTGATTTTAATCGATTAAATATGTTACAAGGCTAGAGAACAAAGTGTTTAGCCGTCGGACTATGTTGCACACATCCTCGGTCTGACAAGGCCGGCGTTTATCTACTTCCAAGGAGTTCAAGCATATCGGAAGACTCCGCCTCAACTACGTGAAATACTATTACTTTATTTAATATAAACGTTATTAAAATTTTTGATTCTTAAAAGCAGAATTGAATTCTATGTCTTAAATTTTATTTTCATACCACTTGAAGTGATTTTTCGAAAAAATAATTAATTAAAAGAGGGTGTGAAAGTTAACCAATTAAAAATATAATATTCGTATGAAATTTTAATATTTTATAAAAACCAGAAAATGTTAGTAAATTCTCAAGTTTAGCTTTAAATATTTGATTGATTTGAAAAACCTAGTTAACATATGTTAATTTACAAATAATATGTGTAACACTGCTGACTATTTTGTAATGCATCGCCTATATCTTGCTTATTATTCAATAAAATTATTTTGGAAACACACGAAATTTGTTAATAACATTAATTATTAAGTAGCAAATAATTATTGGAAACCTTATTTACTTATAATTACCACTTAATTTACTTTTAATTATCATAATCAAGATTTAAGTTAGCAAATTAGATACATGAATTTATAATTGTATTAGTATTCACTTATTATATTATCGCGGAATACTCTATATTAATATCATTAACTTTATAGTGTTTACTCATGAATTAGCATTAATTATTTATTAAGTACTAACATCGAATGAATAATTAATATTTTCCGATTAATTCGTTAATCCGGCGAACTCGGCACTCTCACTTTCCTCTTTCGGTTTCACTGATTACTCGATTAAATTTTTATCGATTCACAATTGCGCGCGTGCGATTAACATTAGCGGGCTGCGCCCGGCAGGGTCCCCGCAGTTTGCATAAATCTTCCAGTTGCACAAACTTCGCGTCCCCGATCCCTCGAGCGTCCCCATCACTTCTCGCAAGCTCCCGATCAACTTGACACGTCAGTCCGGAGCTCCACTTGCGTCGAAGACAACACAGTCACCATCACCACGAGGCACTTGCAACCGCGCGACTTTTCATCGAGCCCCCGTCGCCTTACTCCGAAAAAAACTAAAAAGAAAAAGAAGACCAAGAAACTCCCCCGTGAGGGTGGAGCAACGTAAGGAGAAAAAACACAAGGGACCGATGACGGGACCTGGGGAAGAGGAGGAAGAAAAAAGCTCTCGCTGCATCTCTGGTATTTTTCTCTGATTGAACACTGAACTCACCTCTCTCCATCGACGAGTCGTCGCCGTCGCGTCGGGCGCGCAAGAGTCAACGCGCCGAGCGATTGTCGTCCCTTATCTTCGAGCCGGCCGCTCTCTCCCCCCTCCGTGTCTAAAAAAAACTCACTGGTGCGGATCTCCTCCTGCCGTGGGCACTGGTCCCCGGCGCGCCTCAAGCCATCAGTCCCGGCGGGCGCGTCCGATCGCAAGCTCGGGGCGCGCGCGCGAACCGAACCAAAAGTAAACTGAAAAGAGAAGGCGGGCACTGCGTTCGGCCGCGGCAGGCGCGCGGGGCCGGGCGCCTCACTCACTCCTCGGGAAAAGAAACTGCAGCCGCAGGTGCAAGAGTCGCGCGTCCCCTCTCTCCCGGTGTCGGCGGGTCGCGCTGCTCGTCCCCGTGGTGCGGGCCGTTCGGCGAGCCTCCCGACGTGGCTGGGCGCGCGCGCGTGTGCGTCCGGCTCCTGCGCTGGGCTCGCGTCGTGTCTCACGCTGGACGCGCGGCGAGAGGAGCGTCGCGCGAACTTGCGGGCTTGCGGGCGCGCAACTGGCGGCGGCGGCGGCTGGCCGCGCGGAGGCGCCGGCCGCGTAGGCGGAGGGAGCGAGAGAGCGAGAGAGAGAAAGGCGCGCGCGCTGCGCAGGAGAGCGGGAGAGCGCCAAGATCGCGGATGCTGTAAGCCGTGTGCGCGAGCCGACGACGAGCACGCGCCACACACAGCCGCCGGACGGACGGACGGACGGACGGAGGCGGCGAGCGGCGGTGCGGCGGCGGCCGGCGGCCCCCCTCGCGCCCGGACGGTGGCGCCCCTGCGGCCGACGCTCGCAAGCTCGGCGCCGCGGGCCGCGGGTGCGACGGAGACGGCCGCGCGAGCTTGCGCGCCGCGGCCGGGAAGGGGCCGACGTAAGGGGTGTCGCGGCGCCCGTCTCCGAGCGAGATAAGAAACGGGGATGGCCCGCGCGGAGAAGGGGTAAGCTCTACTTTCGGCCCGGCGTCCGAGTTAGCTGGCCGGCGCGTAGGTGTGACTGAACAAGGACGCCGGCGAGATCGGTCAAAGGGGCGGCTGCTGTACGTGCACGAGGCACGTGCGCGTGGTGGTGCGCCCGTAAGGAAAGCGCGCGCGACCTTTTCGGCGGGGCGAAGGAGCTGGTGGGGGGTCGGAGCCGCTCGGACCTTCGGATGGGGGCGGCCGCGCCGGCGGGTGGGGAAGACGACGCGATAAGAAATTTACCACCTCCTACGTGGGCTTTTTTTGCTCTGCTTTGGATTTTTGCGAGGCTGCCTTTTTTTTCTCGCCGCCCCGCCGAGTGTGCCAGTGACGCCTTTACTTGGGCGAGTTTCAAGGCCAAGCTGCGGTTTCTTTGCCTTGAGGAAAAAACTCGTGAATGAGATGAATGAAATTCTTTTTTTATCTCTATTTTTAGCCGGGCGATTTAACTGGCCTACTGGATGCAATCGTGCGAGTAATAACGACTTCTCTTCGTATCGAAAGATTGATTTACACGTAATTCTGAATTTTACGTAAACGTATTATTTAATTTTTAAATTTCATCGAAAATTGATAACTGACGAATCAGATTGTATTATAAAGCTAATTATATAAAAAAAAAATATGCAATCCTTAACTAACTGTTGAACGATTGCTCAATTAAGAGGAAAAGTAGGATGAAATTTAATTTATTTACAAAACCGCAGCGCGATAAATCCTCCCCCGCCCCGCCGAACGCTCGCTCATTAATCGCCGGCGATAAAATAAAAGCGCATCGAAAAAAAAGTGGAAAAATAAATTTCATCCTCGTTCCATCCCCCATCCCCCGCGGGCTCCCGCGAGCCATTCACAAGCGCCACGCACTCAATCATTTATTTCCGCTTCTTACTCGATCCCTGCCGAAAAGAGCAGCGACCGAGAAAAAAGGCCAGGCGGGATAGGGAAGGAGCGAGGCGTCCGCGGCGGGAGCGAGACGACGCGCGCGCCGGCCCCGGCGGTCATGCGCGAAGGTCGAGGAGAAGAAGGAGAGCGCGAAGTGAGAGCCGGGTAAGGGGCTGCGCTCTACCCCACTGGGGGCGCGGGTCGCGCGCCTGTGGTGGTGAAGGGGCCGGCGCGCTGGTGTTGGTGACCCCGAAGAAAAATCGCCGGCGCTGGTGGTGGTGCGGCATCTAAGGCTCCCGGCGGGCGCGCGTGTGGGTGAGCGGGTGGGGGCGCGCGCGCGGAAAGGGTTGCCGGACAGTGGCGAGCTCGCTGCTTAGGCGGCCGATAACGGAACTAGCCCCGAGACGGGGGTGCATTCTCCGGCGGCGGCAGTCGCCCCTTGCGAGGAGACGCGACGGACCCGAGCCCAGTCGACCGCTGCCTTCGCAAGGGGCGCGGAGCCCTCGGCTGCTCCGGCGCCGATACTGTCGCTCGGGGCTCGGGCGTCTGCGCTGGATTTTTATGAATGGACTTTCTTTTTCAGGGCTGCACGAATGTCCGTGTGATTGTGTGGATGAGTAAAATATCTCGGATTATGAATTTGCAGACAAATTTTTAGGAAATTGTAACAATAAAAGCTTGTGAATTGTGACGTTTTTTAGCGAGAAAAAAAATAATAAAGAGCCAAAGGATACTTACTTGCAAATTTAGATCTTTTATAAAAATTTTATCAGATCATACTTAAAGTAGGTGTAGATTTTTATTTAAACCCAACAGTTCACGGTAGTAAGATCCAAGCAGAAGATTCACAGTCTAGTTGATATAAATAAGCAATTTGATAGAATTCGTAAGAATTCAATAGAAACAATTTAAAAACTTAAAAATACAAACGAAAAATTAAAGTGAAAACAATATCATTGTATAAATTGAAACATAAAATTTAGCGTCATCTTTAAATTGGATTTATCAAAATTCATGATATTTGGTATTTTTTTATTAAACAAAATACACTAATTATTAGGGAACACATTGTATTTGCTGACAGAAAATTTATTATACAAGTTTATAATACAAATTTAGTTGATGAATATGCAGTTCGTAAATTTAATTTTATTTGATTTTATTATTTATAAAAATCCAATGATTGAAAATTTGTGATGATAATTACAAATAAACCATAAATTAATTACATAATCACAATGAATGTTTATTCATCAATCAGTAAATAACCAAATCAAGAATTACTTAATAATATGTATATTAATATTACGCATGTCATACACATTTTTATTTTTTAGTTATACGATAGATTTTCAAATAAATTTTTATTTGGTATATAAAAAGAAAAATAATCTTAATAAATAATGCATTGTACTTGTACTTCCTGAAAATTATTGGAATTAAAAATATCATTTTATACTATGATTATTCACTTCATGATTATTACCACCGATTCGATCTAAGGTATCTGCAAAATTAAAACTACGAGAAAAAAAGGAGTAGCGTCGCAGAAGGCGATAAAGCAGACGTAAGAACGTGCTGCTCCCTTCAGCCGGAACGCTCAAGCGCCGGGGAGGCAGCCTTCGGCTCCTCGGGCCGCTGACGTCAGATTGGTCAATATCGCGCGCCTTGCGAGAGCAGCCCCTTACGTGTGTCCTCGTCGCGCTCGTCGATCGCCTGTCGGTATTTTTATCCCCGGGGGCGCGCGCGCGCACCTCGTACTTTTTAAGGTCACTTGTTGCTTTTTAATCTGCGCCAGCGGGGGAGGGAGGGGCGCGAGAGGAGGAAGGAAGAAGTGCGCGCGCGGCCTCTTCTTTCCTCCGGCGCAGCTTTCCTCCCAAGCTGCTCGGGCGCGCGCGCAAGCAAGCGAGCACGTATGTAGGTGTGGGCGGCTGATACGTGTAGGAGTGGCTCTTTTTTGCGCGACCTTAAGCGCCGCTTGCCTCATCGTTTTATAATCCTCCGGAGACGCTTGTAATTAAATGCACAGCTGGCGAGGCGCGATGAATGAGCCGCTCGGACCCTCCTTTTTCTCGTCTTATTGCACGACACCTTCCAAGTTTTATGACGTGACTCTATTTTCTTTGCTAATTCGCTTTCTTTTCTTTTCATTGTTTAGTTTTTAAGCGCGGTTTTCTTTGATTCAGACTTATTATTTGATTTCTAGTCGATTCTCAATAACATCAGTAATAAATTACAAAAAGTTTTCAATTTAGATAAATAGTTTTACATTAATTTCGAAAAGTAATATTATCATAATTATTTGAAATAAATATTGCAATAAAAATTACTAAGCTATTTAAGAAAGTGTTCTCAGAGTGGCATTTTCAAAGAATGATCATATTTTCTAATAGAAATAACTACAACTAATAAATTATGCATGTATTATTGAAATTTTTACATACACTTACTGCACTGATAGTGACATTATTACTTTTTATCGCGTAAAAAAATAAATAAAAGTACGAAATAATTAAAGTCTTTCTTATCACTCGACCCTACAACTCCCTTGGATGCAAGCGCTTAACATCGTGATCAATCCAGCTTGCGTCCGGCGCGCGATCGCCAATTCCTTGAGCGACGCGGCACCGATGCGCTCTCGATCGGCGGAGCCGCGACCCCCGGCGCAGCTCCCGCTATTTTTATTCGCAGATTTTAAGGTCACTTGTTGCTTGTTTAGTTATGTCGGCGGCACACGGACACACACGGGCGGCGCGCCCACGCTCATATCGGGCCGGCCAGCGGCACCGATAGGTGAACGCCCTGTCGATTTCATTTCCACCACCACCGCCGCCGCCGCCGCCGCCACCAAGCGCCTGCCTACCCCCGCGCGCACCTCTATAGCTGCCGCGTCACTTTTTTCGCACCCTCTTTTTGCCCCCTTTGCGCGCGCGCGCGATCCGTCCAAATTTCGCGTTGCGGCTTTTTTCGCCTTTTTTCCTCCTTCCTGCTACCCCCCTCCACTCCCTACCTCTCGCCTTTTTTTCAATCGCGTTTTTTTATTTGTCGTTTTTAAGCTTTCGCTGATCCCGCGTGCCGATGCCCGCGTCTCTTTTCAGCAGCGCGTTGCTCACGTTGTTTGCCTCCTGCGATCAGTTCTTCTAATTCACTTCTCGGAGCTATACTCATTTGACTGTTTCTCCTTAAGTTTCTTAATGATGATATAAGTGTAATTTTCTGTGTTGATCTTAGTTTGGGTGAAGTAAAGTGCAGTTTTCACTGTTGATAAAAAGAAGATGAAATTGTGAGATCCAAAATAAGTAAGTATAGAATTTTTCGTAAGTATATTATTTAATTTAATACAAGAAGAACTAAAAAAAAATTCTACTCGCTGATATGCTTTAAACTTAATCAACAGATTACTACACAAAATTCTAATTAGTAAAGTGCGAAAAATAAATCAGTACATTGATCAAATATATCTCAATCTCCTTGTAAATTGTTTAGTCTTAAAAATTTTGAATAGATTTAAACAAAAATATTCTTTTCAAATTCCTCGTATTTTATTTTATTTCTTAAAGCTCTAATTCAAGATAAACAAATAAAACTATATACGATCATAAATATCCAGATATTCTGCGACTTCTTGGTTAATAAACATTTTTCTTCGGCAGCCGCAAATAACCGCGGCTATTTGTACAAGGCTCGTGCATCATACACAAATACGGCATTTGTCTGTTCATAAATGATCCTAATTGATCGTATATACATTTTATTAGCTGTTTGACTTGTTCGGAGCCGGGCGCGCGTTTTCTCGCTCGGAGCCAGTAAAAAGAGAGGGCGAATTTTATTTCCCCGGCTAACGCGCGAGTTTGTCGGGCGCATTGTGTGCACGTGTGCGCGAAAGCTGGTCGCCCGCGCGCCCGCGCGGATCGGGACGCTCGAAAGCCGCGGAAAATAAAAATGAGAACCGAGCGTACGACTGTAAACAGACGCTTTATCGATGGGGTATTTGCAAATAATTCGAGAGATCCCGAGCGGCCGCGAGTGCACTCGTGAGTCTCCGCAAACTCGCGGCGCAGCGGGATCACCTGTGCACAATGCGGGCTTTTTTTTCCTTCGTCGAGGTTGTTTTCTTCTCTGCTTGATCGGGCATTCCGAGTCACGCCGCGCTCGATCGAGAAAATAATTCGCGATCACGTACGTCTTGACACTTTGTACAGTGTATATATGAATATGTGATAAATAAAAGTGTAAAGTACACGGAAATAATTTTCTCTTAAATTTTGTAAGAATTGCACTGTAAATGTAGCGGAAAGAGCTATCGTGTAACAGTTCGTTAGTAGCACACTAAATCGTGTAACGTACTAAAACTTTTTTCCAATAGTTTTGTAAAATTTCATGAAAGCAAATTCAGAATTTTGAATGAAAAAGTAGATTTTGTTACGATAAAACGAATACCACGGTGAGAGGTGCATGCATGTTCACTAATAAAGTATCTTTTTTGTTCAATTTTTATTTTTATTTCCTTTTAAATACTAAACATTCCCTGGGATATCCTTAATAATATTTAAATGATCAAACAAGGTATTTTAACAGTCTTTTTAAAAACAATTTTTTTGTTATTACAATTCTTGATATCTTATGTTTCGTACGAAAAAGCCAGCTGCAATTTGAATACTACATTTTTCATTTATGATATAAATGTAAAATGGGTCATCCCACGCAGTATTTGAATAAATTAATAAAATCCTTCCTGCACAATAATCTTTTAAAAGATTAATTAAACAATGAAATCACTGGTCACTAAACTACTACCCCGCGCAGCCTCGTATTTATCACTTCGCCATAAGCTTAAATCTCCAGTGCCATCAGGCCTCGCAGCGTATCGGTCGTAAGAGCCGGCCGGAGAAACGAAGGATGAATGCGGCGGGGCGTTGCAGCGGAGCAAGTCGGATGCGTCGGCCCTTTCGCGGCCGGTATGCGTGAACCCGGCGAGACGGGCGAGCCGGCGCGGGCGCGCTGCCCGACTGATTTGCGAGCTTCGAGCGGCCATAGATCGAGCCGAGCCTCGATGGGACGGAGAGGCCGATGCGCCACCGACTCCCCAGAGCCGCTCCGAGGAAGCCCCGTCACCGAGGACGCATGTAGCTCGCATGAATACACGGGGCCAGTGCGCCTGATAAGCGTGTAACCCAATTCCGCGCCTCTGCCAAGACGCGCCCGAAATCTGACTCACCGGCTTCTTGCGAGTTCCGAAGGAACGGTGGGCTAAGTTGAACGGGCGCGAGATTTAAGGAGGCTTTAGGTAACTCTCACTTTTCATCCACATTTGCCATTTTTTCGTATGATTATTTTGTTAGGAGGGGACTAGTCTCTTTGGTTGTCGAAAAAGGAAAAAAGAAGAATCGAAAAATATGTAAGAATTTAAACTGTATCAATTTTAATGCACTTTTTATTTATAAATTAAGTAGTTTTAAGCAAGTCAGTTAATCTTGATTTTCTGTATCACATAGATACAGAGATCTGATAGACATCTGATAGATCAGCGATTATAATTAGCTGGTCTTCTAATAGACCCCTACCTTTTAGTAAGTCTGTATGTAGACATTCTACAATTTATTTTCCTTTTTAGAATTATTTACATCGTAATGCATTATAATTAGGATAAATAATCCGAAACAAAGCTTTAATGTTACTCTGATAAAGCCTTAAGGAGTATCCAATATATAGAACTGCGCTGCTAATGATTATTGTCTGGAAAATACAGCAGTACATCACGAGAATCGACCAGTACCTGCAGCTCGATGACTGATGGCATTTGGTTCCTGCTGTTAAGACTGTATTTCAATGAAGATAATCTATCAGCTAGTAGTATCTCTCATAGCTGATAACAACGCCATTATTAATTAGATCAATACTGAGAACTCTAAAGCAGGTAATCTAAAGACAAGAATGCTATTATCACCTAAATACCACCTTCGCGTGTTTATTACACAACACGGAAGGGATAAAAGATTTAAGTGGTGCTTTTCAAAGAAATGCATACACATCATTTCCGGCGATGACTGGGTCCTCCACGAAGGCGACGCACAACATCTGGCTGAAGCGACACGTGACCGACTACGCCTTCGAAAGAAAAAATGCCCCATCGGCCCGTAAGGCGGAAGGAACCGCTCGTGCCAATCAGGAAGGAAGAGTCAGAGCGTGACGGCGTCGCTGCCGCAGGTAAAACCGCAGCCAGCCAGCTCGTAGCCCGTAATAAAGCAATACAAAAGAGGCCCGATATTCCTTTCGCAAATATTCTCCCGTAATAACGCGCGCTTAGTGGAGGCATTCGAGCGCGCGCGCGCGGCAAAGAATCCATTATTCAAACGGCGCGCGAGCGCAAAAGCGAGTGTTTTAATAAGACTCTTGTTTTGAGCATAAACATTGCGGGCTCGCGGGCGCAAGATTTCGAGGGCCGGCCGGCGAGCCGGCGACCGCAGGGTAGCGATCGATAGAGAACTCGCCGCTCGGTTCAATCTCTCGTCAACGTCGACGGCTAACGTTAATTAGAGGCGATCATAATAAGGCTTCTCTTGGCGCACGTAGCTACGGACCCGACGATAGTAAGGATGCGGTTTCCCCTTTCACCGGCGTTATAGCCTGCGAATGCACACGCGTAATTGGCTTGCTTAAATCGCGAAAATATTCAATCGAGTTGTAGCGAAGTATTTTGAATTATAGATATTTTACTTCCGGAAGAAAATAAAATGAAATGAGTCCAATGAAAAATACCGTATCTAAATTGATATTAAATGAGGTATGAACATTGTTTTAAGAGGAAAAGTGCTTTGGCATTTAATTTAGGAAAATCGATAGATTTCTCGTTATTAATTTAAAATATTATTCAATAGTAACTTTTTTTGAAACACCGATTCATTTTTGCACGAAATATGATGTACAAATTTTCAAATGTTTCCTTGTAAAGCAACATTTGCAAAAAATCTTTCGGTAATGATCAACACTTTTTTTGCTAACAAACTGTCACATGTTTTTAAAAAGATTTAACAAATATTTAAACGAATTACAAACATAAATATGCAAAACAATTTTTATTAAAAAAGACTTTTCGTTCAATTAACTTACTAAAATAAATTAATTTTTTAAATTAATTTTTAAATTAATTTTTTTCTACGAGTAGAAACACAGAGATCAAATAATTAATAAGCTTTGCATTAGCAATTTTAATTCACCTTGCAAACAATACCCACGAGTTCATTTGCTAAATCCACCCGACCATCCGTTTTTTTTTAAAAAGAATAAAAAAAAATCAGCCCCGCCGCTGGAGAGCGCGGGATCCTTGGCGACAGCCCGACGCGAAACTTTTAATATCTTTCGTACACGAGTTAATTGTCGGGCTCCTCGCGCGCACTGCGGGTCCAACTCCGACTCGGCGGTGACGCGTAAAAGGAGTGTGCGGGGGTTGGAGCGAGCCCGGAGTTTTGCGTAGGTGGCAGAACGGCGGATCGTTTTGGAGTCGGTCTCTTACGCCGCTGCTGTGGCTGACAGCCGGCGTATTAGCAATCCTGGCTCTTTCCCCCCCGGCCTGCCCCCCCGTCCCTGGGCGCAACTTCCTACTGCTCGATGGCGCGCGTCGAGCCCCTCTCGACCCCGCGACATTCGGGGCCGCAATAATAACCTCCGGTGCGCGCGCGGAATGAAGCCGCGAGTTGCCGCGGCCGACTTTTTAGCGCGGGACGCGCAATCAAAGACAGAGAGCGGGCGACGTGTCTTTGCTGCGCGTTGCGCCTGATGGCTAATTTTCTCGCTCGTCGAGATTTTGTTATTAAAATTCGCGCCGACCTCTCCTTACGCGCGTCCGTCCGGTCGTCCGCCTCCCCCTGGACGTGGACTCTCCCCTCGGCTCTCTCCTCTTTTCTTCCTCCTTTTTTTTCCTCGTCCGTCCATGCGTGCGCGACTGTATTTCCGGCGTGTACGGTCCCTTTGATACGCGTGCGCGCTCGCTCGCAAAGTGACCCCCGACTTTCTTTATTATTACTCGGAATAATTATTGCCGGCCGGTGGCTCGTTTGAAAAAAATTCGCGCCCGCGCGAGCGCAGTCTCATTTTCTGTTTACCTGCTCGGCCGTCCATTTTTTTACTCGCCGCTATATTACGCGACGGGCGGGGAGGGGGGCGCGGAGATTCGTTTCGGAAAAAGGAAACTGACAATGGCCACGAAAATGCACCCTTTATTATTGAGTTAATTAAATTTTTTTCGCCGACAAATTTCGTATTTGCCCCGGCAGCGCCGCTCCAGCGCGATATTTCTGTTTAATATCTGTTTGCCTCTACTAGCTAATTAATTTACTTCTGCCTACGAGTCGCGGCAAAAGGAATATCATCAAAAAAAAAAAAAGAAAATAAAAAACGTCGAACCCCGGGAAATTTTAAATTTTTAGCGAAATTAGCGATTCTTTTGAGCGACAGGGTTGACACAAATATTGAAGTTAAAAGTTTCAGCCGTCGGCCGGCTATTTTGAAATTACGCGATTACAGTCACCGTTCGATACTTTTTAGTTTCGTTTAAAAAGCTGCAATTTGTACACTAAAGTATAATAATTCACGAATTTAATCAACATAACTTTTATTCTGGTTATTAAAAATTCCACTCGAATTCGTTGAAAAAATTAATAAAACTTATAAAGGTTATTTAAACCCGTTAAATAAATAAATAAAATTCAAGTGTTCTGTATAAATTTTAAAACGGATAGAACTACATTGTAAAGCCTTGCTTACTACACTCTCAAAACATACAATCCTACTAATACCGAGTTTCTTATAAGAAAGCAGAAACGCGAGAAGCGAATTCATGGCAGGCGTTCGATTCGCTGTTGAATTGTGGCTGGCATGAATGCCCCCTCGAAATAGGCTACCGCGCGTCCACCCTCGAGAATATTGACGAGTGCAGTTGGATTTTAGTTTAATGATTTCCGCTGGACAATGACTGCGGTAATAGCGTCCGAATCGGACTGGACGACAGCAGGTGAACCCCCCGCAGACGCGCGGCCGGCATTCCCGAGATGCCCGCCACCAAAGCTCTCGATTTCGCACGGAAGACCGAGGAGTCCGACAAACGAACGGTTTGGTTTTTGGGAGATATTTAAATTGTGAGTCGTAATTGATGATAGACTTTATATTCTCTTCTTCGACGAGAAAGATTTAGATAAAAACGATGAAATTGTACTTTCAGTTTAGTTTTTTAAGTATAAGTACACAGAGAAAAGTAACCATGGAAAAATATATATTAATGAAGTTTTTTTATTTAGTCTGACAAGTCTATATACAAGTGTTTATTTATAACACCTCTGTAAGGTTCTTTTTATCGCATATACTATGTGTCCTAAATAAACAAATTAAAAATAATTCAAAGAAAATGAAAAAACTACAACCTTACCTAATTATTACGTTAGAAGTGTGTACAGCTAATTCAACGACAGCCGGAAACTTAGGTGCTCGATGCCAATACTAGCCGGAGAAACGGTTGGACCTTTCCGTGTCTCTTTAAACGGCCCAACGTCTTGGACACGGTAGGCCGGCTCCCCCAAAGTCAAGTACATTTCCTGCGGCCACCCGCAGGTGCAACCCCCGCGTCGAGGTGTCGGCGCGCGCGGCCCCTTGCGGACTTTCACGCCTCGCTGCATTTCTTAAGGATAGCACGAGCCGCGGAACGCGCTCAAGCGCGATTTCCGTCGCCCGTTGACCCCCGAGGACGCGCCAACGGTCGTCTTGTCTTCGTCGCTTCCTTATCTTCCGAAGGATACTCGACCGCGACTGATGCCTCTACGTTTTAAGTGGCTCAACGGTCGTTCTGTTTCTTGGGGCTTGATATTTTCTTGGATAGTGAAATTTAGTGCCAGTAAGATTCTGAATTTAATGTATTCCGATATTATATTTATTTTGTTAAATTTTTAAGGTTTTGAAAAATGCGATGAAATCATATTTCATCATATGGTGTTACGTTGTAAATAAAATTGATTTTGAGTTACGCATAAAGTTAGATACCAAAACATTACATAATTATAAAAAGTCCTTCTCAAAAATATCCTTTTTATTGAAATCGTAGATCTCATCCAAAAAATAAAAAGTCATTTTTTAAAGAGCACGTTTCTACGGAAAGCTGTTACACTCCACCGTTTATCTTGCCTCTTCGCTACATAACTGACATCTCATCGAGGGATGAACCGTAAAACGATACCCAGCGATCCTTTCATTTCGAAGATGATCTCGGAACTTACCTTAAAGGTACATCGCCATGTGGGATCATCCCAATACTGTTTTTATACCGTTGCCTCGACTAACGACCGCTCAAACACAGCCCCTCTGCATCCGCTACACCCACGTGCCATCTGGTCAGGATCATCTCCTCTGTTTTCGGTTTTCTACTTTTCCTTCTCGATAAGCCCCGGTTGTTTTCGGCTGATGTCTGACAAGAGGGCGTCAACTCGATGAAATCTTTAAGGCATTTATCTCGAGACCGCCCTTAATTTTCATTTGTTTCAGAGAAGAGTAGATTAACAAAAATTTTGATAGATGACTGGTGTCATCTTACTTAGGCTTTATACTACGAATCTTTAATTTAAAATATAAATATTCCAGAGTTCCCATTTGAGTAAAATATAAATCAACTTTGATTTAGCAATAAATTCGTTAATTTAATTTTATTAAAATTAAGATTTAGATACTTTTATTAGTATATTTTTATAATTAAGTATTATCCTCATATTCGTCAATTTTAACGTAAAAACTCTTCAAGATAATAATAAGATAAAATTCTGATTTACTTATGGATACATAGGTTCAGCAAAAAATAATTCATTAACACGTACACGGATTATTTTCTAACAAATAAATTTTGAATATTCCAAAAATTATATTAAAGGATATATATATCTCGGATAAAAAATAGCAGATAAACGAGCCGGTGATAAAAGCCACTTCCAGTCTCGCACAATGCCGAATCGAATGCCGTAAATAGAGAGGCGATAGTCAATGGAGAAGGACACGCGTCGCGAGAATCACGTCGTAAAGTAGACGCCCGGCATTGTGCGTATTATACGTCGCTCGGCTGCTCGGCCCGGCGAATGTCCGTCGCGCGCCCGGGCCCCCGACGAATCTCATGAAGGTTATTGAGGCTGAAGATGGCCCGGCGCCGATAACGCGATACCAAGATACCGCGCGGCTTCCCGCCCGGCGGCGCCCTATCTTGATTGGAATCTTAGCCTGGCAGCCTCCTTCGGCCCCCGTCGCCTCAAGTAACGCCCGCGTAAGTCTGGATCGGCCGAATCTTAACGTTATTGCCTCCCCCAGGAAGATTATTAACCCGAGTAAACTTGCCGGGCGTCGGGTCGATTATTAATTTTGGCTTCCAGCGCTTCCAGTTCGATTGCGCGCGTACAGGCTTTGATTCGAGCGGGCTCAATCGCCACTTTTGGATGTACATGGCCAATTCGTCGGAATTAATCGATTTCGTAGCGAAATGTCGCGCGAAATCGCGGGCTGCGCGATTTTAATTTAGTTTAAAGTTTCGCCCCGGCGAAAATTATACTCGCGCGCTATACTTTCGCGAAAATAAAATTTGAAAATTTAATTTCGCTGAGTACCTAAACTGTTCTAACGGGCCGGCCGAGCAGATGCTAAAAGCATCGAAAAAATACGTAGAAAAAGGAGCATTAGCATCAGAAACGAATTCTTCTTTTTTTTTTAAATACGATAATTATGTGCACTCTTCGTTATGCCGGCGAGCTGCACGAAATAGCCCGCGTCGTCTGGATATGATAAAGCTGCACTCACTTTAATCGGCCGGGAATAAAAGTAAAGCGAAAAAATACGAGAGGAAAAGCCGGGGAGCCGAGTCAGATGGAAAAAGCGCCGGACGAGCTGCGGAAGAGCGACGCGGAGGAGGGGGGGAGCGGAATCGATGCTAAGTCCCGGCAGTGCGCGCGGCCGCGTGAACGGAGCGGCGAGGAAAGCGTCGACGACACGCCGGCCCGGACAATGAGATATTAATACCCCTTATTCGGTTTCGATTTCCTGGAAAAACGCTTGATGGAGATCAAATTACAAGCGACAACGGCAAGACCGTCACAATAAATCAAACGCGTCTGCGCGCGGTGACGCGGTGCCGCGGATTCTCGGGGGATTTCCTCCCTTTTCGGAGGAGGAATTTATTAACTGAGAATTTTAATGAACTTTTTTTCGCCGATATATTGATAAGGAGGTGTCACTCTTTTCTTTTCTTTTCATTTCACTCTGGCGCGTGAATGCGTTGTACCCGTTGTTCGCGGGAAGTCATTCGAAGCGGCTTACATATTTAATTAATATTCGACGACTTATTGACGCACGACGCTTGAGATAGTAAATCAATTTTTTTGTCATTATGATTTTTTAATATATTTTTATGTGAGTAAATTGAACTATAATAGCCACCGTTATGTGTTAAACAAGTGAACTACTTTCCACGAAAAATAACTATTCACATTTTTTAAATTAATGTTGGCTTTTCAGATTCAGAGAGAAATATTACTTCAAGAAGTAATAAGTACTTGATTTTTCTAGTACTACGAAAAACAGTTTTATTGAAATATTAATTTCGATTTAGGGATCGCTGAGCCTCGCAGTGGGTCACGCGTGTTGGCGCGTAAGGGTGAGCGTTCGAGTCCGTAGGCCGGGGTGTGAGCGGGGACAGAGTCGAAGCCGCCCGCTCCATTAGCCACCCTCTGATAACAGCATTATGACTCGCCTGATTGTGGAAATAAACACGCGGGGTCTCGCTCCCAAAGCATTCGTGAAGCCGGGACAACTTTGTTAAGTGGCCAAGAGCGGGATCGAGCGACATCGCTTTGTTCTTTTTTTTGTACGCCCTGGCCTGTTTCGACTCCTTAGTTGCGTGGCGCGCTCCTGCGTTGCTGCAGCGCGGGAAGTCTTTCAACAGGCGACCCTGAAGTCGCTGTTTCATCGCTTTGTTTGTAGCGCATAATGGTAATATATTTGTTTACAGTCCAATAAAATTGTTGCTTTCGTAAGAAAAATTTAATTATTTTTCATAAACAATTTAAATATTTTCAATGTCGTATTGTCTGATTTGTTTAAAATTTGTCTGGAGAGATTGATGTTTAAAAGTTATCGAAGTAACATAACAATATTGGAACAAATTAAAAACTAAAAATTGCGATTTCTGAATAAGTTTTGCAATATGGTTCAATTTTCAGCAGTATTTGAAAATTTTTATTCTTACTCAAAAATAATAAAAATCATTTATACTTTACTTTATTTTCAGCTTACTACATTTTTATGCATCATTTAATAACATGACTTGTACTACAACAAGAAAATAATCGTTTCTAAATTTGATACTCGTGTCCCCCATGGAACATCTCATAGCATATTGACAGAGCGTAGACCAATCGATCCCCGCCCCCCAAACGGATTCGACCCTGACACTGAAATTCGCCGCATACCAGGTCGCCGAGCCTCGCGTCCTCTCGCATTGAGATCGCGGCGCGGCCTCCTCGCGCGTCGCCGCGCCTCGTCTCGGTGGGCCGCAGTCAATCAAGGAGCGCGCCCCGCGCGATCAGCGCAACAGGCATCCGGGGCGCGCGCGCGAATCGCGCCGGCCTCAGAATCTTCGGCATTCGATCGGCTCGTGTATACGTGTACATATACGTGCACGCGCCCCGCGCGGTCGAGAGCGAAAGCGAGTAGCGCGCGGGGCCCGTCCGCCGGGGTCACTGTGCCAGCAGCGTCAATCGGCCGCGAGGGGAGGCTCGCCCTTCGTCTGATATCGCCCCGATAATGCCGCGCGGCGCGTTGCCCGAACTGGGCTTTTGTGATCCGGGCGCGGAGGAGGCCAGATATTCGCCGGCCGCCGGAGACAAAAGACGGGACGCCGATCGCCGGCGCTCGAAAATATTGGAGCTAAGCGACGCTGTGGTGGCGAGGACGGAACGTTCGACGCGTTCCCCGGCAATTGCTCGCGGGAAATTGAGCTTTTATTTTTGAACGATTTCTCCATGGAGCTTTCGTTAGATATCCATCTTTTTTTACACGGTTTAAGGATTTCAATTGATTCGTTCAGTGATTGGTTAAGTATATGTGCAATTAGATATATAAAAAAAATTTTAATTTTAGTGCATGTGGAAATTTTCTTTGCAAACATTTTAGAGAGAATACGCGAAAGAGGACGCATGTTTAAAGAGAGAAAAAGAGATTACAACATTGGTATTGGAATCATGACTCTAATTATATGAAATAGTGAAAAATCAGAAAAAATACTCTATTTGATTGAAAACACAGCCAATTGTATTTAAACTGATTCAATTTTTTTTTCTAAGAAAGAGTGATTTTTCACTCCAATAGAGTGACTCTTTTCAGTTCTCAAGTTTTCGCTCTCACATAGATTACGAGCGCAATTCAAATAAAAAGTCTTTTTAGAAAAAAATTATCGATTTTCGAAAAAATTCAGCACGACTGGCACATTTTTCGCTTGAATTTAACGGGTTTTTCTTCTTTCACATTAGCAGAAGAATTTTCTCCATGATGTGTCCACAACTTTATTATACGGTATTGTTAAAAAGGTGTTTTATTCCAAAATTAAAAATATTATTGTTTAGAAACATTAAAAAGAAAAGTGTATAATAAATTATAAGCAAGTGCACAAGTTTCATTGTCTTTTCAAGAAAGATAATTTAAGCTACATTGTGATCATCCCTTGAAGAAAGTTTCCCGTTTAACTCATCTCTCGCAATAATTCCCAGGCCAGTAATTAAAGAGGTGCAAAGGCAGAAGCACACGGGTGAGCTACGCCGGGGCAAGCATCCGGTAATCGAGCAAAGAGCATTCGCAGCCCTAGCTCCCCGTAAAAAACGCCTTGACCGC
Source organism: Eurytoma adleriae (assembly GCA_900480045.1). Lineage (NCBI taxonomy): Eukaryota > Metazoa > Arthropoda > Insecta > Hymenoptera > Eurytomidae > Eurytoma > Eurytoma adleriae. The sequence goes on along the minus strand of UXGC01000177.1, from coordinate 68,104 downwards.
AAAAGTCGTTGGAAAAGGCCAGGCGAGAAAGAGAGAGGAGCGTCGCGCTCATAATCATCCCTACTAACTCCCGGCCTCCATACGCGCGGGCCGGGGTGAATAGCGGGGCGCGCTCGGCGCGGAAGCGTTAGAGCAAGTTGGCGGAAGACAATTCACGGGATTAGTGACGTAATAAGAGACCAGTGTTTTTGGCTCGGCTTAGCTCGAGAACTCGGGGGCCGCGAGAGCTCACCCGTGAGCTCGGGCGCGCGCGCACACCTGCGCGCCCGCGGACGCACACAGGCGGGCGCTTGCCGTCCGGTCGCGCTGGATCATCGCTATATGGGGTGGAATGGACCAAGCGCAGCGAAAGGGGAGAGAACGGCGCAGAGGCCGAGAGCGTGAGGAGCGGCAGGCCGCGCGCGCGGGAGGGAAGAAGAGAGTCAGCGGGCAGGACGGCCGGCCGAGGAAACGAGAGAAAGAGAGCCGGCCGGAGGCGCGGGCGAGGAGAGGACGAGGATGAGAATGTCCAGTGACGGTGCGTGGGTCGCCATGGCAACAGACTGCACCGGCGGGCGCAGCTCGCCCCCCCGGCCGCCTCGCCTCCCCCGCGAGCGAACGACTACACGACGACTGCCGGCGCGGCTGCATCTCTCGCTCGCCTATCTCCGCTATCCCCTTCCGTGCGCGCCTCTGTGTGCGCTGCAGTCCGCGCGGTATGAGCGCCGAGCTGCAGCCCGAATTTCCGCGGATAAGAGAGCGGCGGCGGCGGGACGCCCCGGGACGCTCGCCCTCGTACGGCCGGCCGCGGGAGGGGAGAAACGGAAAGTCACCCCTTTCGAATCTATACCTAATGACTGCAATGCCTGCCCCGCGCGAGGGAGAGAGAGAGAGAGCGGCGCGGTGCAGCCAGGGATGCAGGGATCGCGCGCGCGCGCCGCCGAATGTCGTCAAAGCTTACTTAATGAGCGTCGGGAGAGAATGAGAGGGAGATCAAACGCGGGGCTAATCGAGTTCCCCGGCGGAAGACTGACCGATTTCAAAAGTCGTGGTCGAAAAATCAAAGCCGCCGCCGAGGCGCGCCTCTTTTTTTTCGACGCTTTACTTCCGAACTATTTGCTCGAGCGGGGCGCGACGCGAGGGGCAAAGGAAGACTTAATAATGTTAACGAAAGTTTATCCGGCGCGAGCATTTTTGCGTCGCGCTGCGCTCGCTCGCTATTGCGTTTCAAAGTCGCGTGCTTGTTTCTTTTTTTTTGTTTTTTTTTTGTTCGTCGATGATGCTGCAAGCATAGCAGCCGTCGATGATGCATTCCATTTACTGTTTCGCTATATAGGCTCGAGAATTTTGAGGTTTCATTTTTTTGCTTTTGAGTCGAAATATCTGCGAGTAAATTTGTAACCAAAAAAAATAAAAAAAATAAAATAAAATAAAATACACGCGATGATTTTATTTTGTCATTTTTGTGGGATTTTATATCGGGAAATAAAATTAAAAGAGATTATACACATTTTATGTAGAAATAAGAGTAAACGGGAGAAAACCTAGTTGAATATTTATTACAAGAGCAAAAACTTGATATTTTTATTAAATCGTAACTTTTCATTAAGTGCCAGAGGAGCCCGAATACCGTTGAAACAAGCGAAATATCGGCGGTGCAAAACATTTCCGCGAATTCCGGGATTTCGATTAAAGCCGCGCGCTGAATTCATCGGCGATCGGCACCGCGCTCCGATGAAAAATTCAAAGCAGCCAACTAATTTCCCCTCATTATCCCCGAGTGTCCTTGGCGCACGAAATAAAAAAGTGCCCTCCTCCCGCGCGCGATGTGGAATCGTCATGGGCCGCGTGTCTACCGCGCCGCGCATTATTTATCGTGTTTGCCCCCCGCGCGGCGCGCATTTTCTGATCCGATGCAGCGATTGCGGTCACGTAGACGGCGATGCTTAACGGAGACGGCACACAAGGTGGCGTGTGCCCGCGTGAATTATTGCGCGGGCCTTATACTTCTGCCGGTGGAGCGCAGTACTCGCGCCCCCGTGAATATTTCATCAATTCCCATAAAAGCGAGTGCCGGCTTTTCTCCGATTGCGCGGAATTGGTAAGTGTGCGCTGTTTTCTTTTTTTTATTCTCCTTTTTTCTTAACGACGAGGAAAAAAGTGCAGTGGCGGACGTAGCGCGGGTTAGTAGCTCACGTGTCGATGTCGTGATAGCGGGGAGAATGGAAAATGTTCGCGATGTCGATATTTACTTGATGGACGTTATTTCTTGAGATTATCTCGACGGGTAGAAAGTAGACGTACGCTTTGACTGATATAAAGGAGAAAAAGTGCAGAAGTCGTCGATAATCTGCCAATGCTCATTTTGCAGACTGTTACGTTCTTATTGATTATGCAACTTCATGTCATTAAATTTTTCGTAGTTCAAATTTACTTTTCAATAAATTTAAAAAAATGATAGCATAAAATTACATTTATTTAAGTAAAATAATTAGCACTTTTTTAATTCCAAAGATTTGTTTTCAAAAACTCAGTTAATTCATCGCAACATAATTACTATAAAACATGCTCTTACGCCACCCATTACGTAAAAAGTACCTTATACGTAACAGCATTTCCCCTTGGTATACGTCGTCGCCTCCCCCATCCCAATTAAATGTATCGCAGTATCATAATAATCCTGGAGCCCGACGAAACTTGGCCTATGAAACGAGGGACTTGGCCGAGGCGTCTCTAAGACTCCGGTCCAAGGTCTAAAGCGAGTACCGCAAACTATGAATTTATGCAAATCGAGATAAGACTCTGGCGACTCCGTCGAGCCGAGGGACCGTGCCGACTATCCGGCACGTGGACGTTTCCTCTCAATGCTTGGACTTAACCAAGCGACAACATTAAATCGTAACTTTTGCAGACCTTCGCAGGCTTGCTAGGAAAAGAATCAGATAATGCTGAGCTTTTAAAATTGTACATGTTTCAAGTAAAATTTAAATTAAAGCAATTAAAACATTAAATAAAACGGAAAAACAAATAAATTAATCATCAAAAAGATATTATCTCACGTAAGCGCCAGAATTCCGCCCTTGTCCCTTACCCATTCAATCCAAACCTCGGTTCAACGTAAAAACCGAACAGAAGAGTCCACGCCGGAAGGGTTGAAAGGAGATAGAAGACAGGGAGAAGTCAGCGCGAGATAAGATCAATCGCGTGACCGAACCAGGGGGCTGTAGCGCGGCCGTCCGCAGCACGGCCCAAACGGTCGTTCACGTTCCTCTCTCTTGCTCGCCCGCTCGCTCCCAAGTGAAGTAACTCGATGTTTGCATTGTCGGACACACAGCCAAGTACCACGGAGATATCAGGCGATCCCTTCTCGTTCTCGGCTTCTCGCTCCCGCGCGCCCCTCGACGTACGTCGTTCTCGCTCGCGGTGCATCCGATATACGTACCAGCGGAGCCTCGACGAGTCAACGACGGTGCGGCTCTTTCTTGGAAACGAGCCCTCCGGCTGTGTCCGACGAGTCTGATCAGGCGATAGTCGGAAATCAGCGCACGCCAATTCCCTCGGCTTTCCTTCCTGCGTGTTCCGCAATTTGAATTTTATTCACAGAAATTTCTAAAGTGATGCAGTTTCTATCAAAATAAGAATCGCGTCGATAGTTACGAGTACACGAGAAGTTGAAATGAGGTTTTCTTTTTCGGGACGTAAAATTTGCAGGTACGACAACTTTGTACCCTTTGTGCGATAACGAAAAAAACAGCCGCGCTTATCGCCTCGCTAGAAACGTCGTACGCACGTAATAGCTTCTAGGCGAAGGATTCGAGCTCGCGCGCGCCTCGAATGACCTCATAAACGGGCCTGCCATCCCCTCTCAGCCCTCAAAGCAATAGTCAAGCATCGCGCAGACAGGAGCCGGTAAGGGCTGGGCCCTCGAGCACGCCTCGTTCGCAGTGACTCCGGCGCTTTCACCCCGGCGCGATACGGCGTGGCGAGTTTTTTCGGCGAGCGCAGGGCAAACAACGGCCTCGCCGTCGGCGAGCGACGTCTAAAGGGCGGTGGCTTGCAGGCCTCAGCACATTGCTGTGTGTCCCGCGGCTTACCGCGCGCTCGCTGTTTTCATATCGCCGGCGCGCCTCCTCTCTCCTCTCTTTTTTTTTACCTCGCTCCGGCGGCTTCCTTTCGCCGCGCGCTTATCGGCGGCGGCCCCGAGTGACTTAGGTACTCCCGCGGCGGCTCGAGAGCTTCAGGGGTGGGCTGGAGGAGGAGGAGGAGGAGGAAGTGGCGTCGACGACGAGGACCGGGGGAGGGAGCTCCTCCCAAGTACGGCCCTTCAATTCGCGAAAGCTCAGCGGATCTCGGCTGTTTGCGCCTCCGTCGAGCGGAGAAGCGCCGCGCGAACGCCCGAGAGATTCTCGAGGCGCATCCGCGAGACCCTTCAGAGCTGCAGCCAAGAGCGACAATGCGGGGAGGTCGAGGAGCATTTGAGCGCCTCCGCTGAAAGGATGCCGTTTAAGGCGAGCGAGCCAAATCGAGTGAGATCGAGCTGTTTTCTCTTTTAATCTTGAGAGCCTTGAGACCTTGTTTTCTGATCCTTTCTTTAGGAATTATCAAAGTTATTAATTAACCTGAGAATTTAGTTATTTTTTGGTTACAAATTACAGAAAAACAAAGATTTTAATTTTCGGAATTACCTAGTAGTTTATTTGACAAAAAATATAGCAATTTTAATTTGAATTATAGTAAGAAATAGATAAAAAAAGAAATAGGTAAAAAAGGAATAATAAACATAAGTACCGCAATATATGCACTTATCTTAGAGCTTTTTTCAGAAGCCTTTCAAAAGTTTACCTATCAACACTTCTATAATTCCTCAACCTAAAAAGGAGAATAAAGATTTTCTCAGCGACATGAAAGATGGAGTCGGTATTACGTGCTAATGACGAAGAAATTCGCGAAAATGGCAAGCCTCTCGGAGAATGGCGCGTGAGTCGAGACGAGAGAAAAGACGGCCAGTACCGGTCAAAAGTCAGCCGGAGAAAAAGACCGGGGGTCCGCGGAAGGAGCTTAACTTTAGCCGCCGCCGCTAATGAGAGGAGCGAAAAACGTCCGTGAAGTCGGCGCATAACGAACGAAAGGAGCTTTTAGTCTTTGGACCAAAGTCGGACTACTTTTCCACTTTGAAAAGACTTGCGCCGCCTGCCGGACTGCAATAATTCGCTCGTCCGACTTCAGCGCAGCTCCGGCAGCGCCGCCGTGAATGTCAGGCGAAAAGTTACAAGCTGAGAAAGAGCCGCGATCTAGGAGCGCCCCTTAGATCTCCTGAGGTTTTTTTAATACCTTTCATTTTAACGGCTTTTCTTCCGAGATTAATTATTACGGAAGAAAGGGTTCAAAGGAAAAGTTCCGTGCTCGAGGAAACTTTCGACTGCCACTTGGGAATTAAAACTTGAATTGTACGTCGAATAATTCGCATTACAGAACCAGACTTTATACGTTAGGTTAATAATTTTTTTGAAGTAAAATCTATCTTTTAGAGAGATTTGAAATATTACACGTGATAAATGCGATATAAGAAGGTAAATTTCGACAAGTATTGGTAAAGTGCAGTCTCTTTCACAGGCAATAAATCTTGTAATAGATAATCTCAAATAGATAATTCTATACACTCTTAATTTACATTTGAAAAAAGGTAACGCCGTTGAAAGAAACCGCAAAGAAATTTCAAATTTGACTAGTGAAAGTCAAATCTTTATCTACGATTAGATATATACACACTACAATCTCGGTAAATAAAAGGCGCTCTTGGAAGCTAAACATGTGACGTCTGTCGTTCTTCGCTTAAGGGAGTGCCATATGGCCAAGTCGTATTAGTCACTTGTCGATAGACAGATAACTTGAGCAATGAAGCCTTCACAACACACCTGTTTCTCCTCGAACAGGTTATTGGCTGCACACAAACGCAGACCTCGCAAATTACCGTTATGATACAATCTTATTTTTATTTTTTCGAAAAACTGCTAAAAATAGATATGTTGATAATTAAAGTAATGTATCTTATTAAATAATCTTGAATAACATCCGGATTTTGTTTAAAGATATAGTTTATTGTTAATCGCTACATTGTTTTATATGTTAAACATAAAAAAGATCGAAATTGTGCATACACGCACGTTAAATATTCAGTCTATTTGTTTAAAAATATCTTGAGATTCAATTTACAATAGAATCGTTACACATTGTTATTTGTTTCAAAATCTTGAGTATTCTAAGTATGTTTAAGAATTCATTTCAAAAGAAATCACTTTCTGTAATCGGGACCCTTGCGACCAAGGATTTTTTCTCTCTGAGCCATCAGTTCTTCCTTGGTAATTTGAATTTGACATCTGTGGGCGAAGCGGTGACAAGCCATATTTGGATGTTCGCAGCAGTCACTTATTGAGACACACTAGAACATTTGAAGTGAAAAAAATCAGTTTATTTAAGAAAAATGAAATCCTTATTATAAATGCAGAATTTAAAATTTATTATTTGCGAATCATTTTAAATAAACTCGAAGAATTGTAAAATACATAAGAAACCTTGACCAAAATTCGTGATGCGACTGTATTCAACACTCATTAGCATTTATTTAATGTTTCAAGGCCTTACATTTTTTGAGTCCGAATCATCACGTTTCTTTTTTAAAGGTAAAGTATACATTTTGACGGGCATATCAATGTCATTATAACATTTTAAGATTTTCAAAGAAAAAGAATATTGCATAAAGTCGTTAACATTATTTTAATAAATAAAGAAACGTAAAATGTGTGTACAATTATTAAAGGAATAATAATTATAATGCAAGACTATTTCTTATCGAACTGGTTATTTCACTGTCAGTAAAAGGCGATAGGTCATTCGTGATAATTTTTGCACTTATCGACTCGTATCTCGGAGGAACACGTTTTTTAGTATTCTCAGTAAAATAGTGTACTTACGGGGTCACCATGTCGTCCACACTTATCGCGAGCTGCTGCGGAGATAAGAGTTGCGGCCAGAAAGAAGACCAAAAAGAATGTCATAAGCTTCGACATCTTCAATACGTTTGATCTGAAATAAATAATCGGAAAGAGTTAGTATTTATTTTAGAATCTTACTTTATTTTATTGTTTAGGAAATAATAAAGAGCCAATAGAGTTTGAGAAATTTATATTTAGATGCAATAACAGTTGATTAATACAGCCGGACGCTGCGAATAATCACTGCAATTTGCGCTCTTTTATGACTCTTGCGCTAAGACTCGTATGCGTTTGAATGTGAGTGCGTATGTACGTATATGGATGAGTCAGAAACGTCTGATGTTTTTCTGTCCAAGTTAAACCAGAAAAACCTTGCAGTTACTACGTGATGTATTTTGAAAATTCAACGTTCACAGTATTCAAGTTATAAATAACAAATACTATTCAGAAACTTGTTAAAATGCACAAAAACGAAAATTTTACAACTGTTCGCGTGAACATAATTAATAGGCACTCTTTGTTTATCCATCCTGTAATAGCACATAAACAAAATTATTGAGCACAACAATTGATTAAACAAAGACAGTACGCATCATTTTATTTTTAAATTATTAATTACAAAAATCACTATTGCCTTACACAGTTTTTCAACTTAATTATAAACTTAGATAAAGCCACTACTTACTAGGCTTCGTAGAGAATTCAAATAGCGAGATGCCAACTCTTCAGAAGTTCAAACACGACTGACTCAGCGTTGCCGAGTGGTTCCTTCTTATACCGTTTACGCTTCAACATTTATGTCTACGATCTAGCTGATTCTTTGTTGTTGTTTGTTGTGAATGGATTATGATCTGATTTCCCACGTAAAAGTGTTACACACTAATTCGACGAATTTCTTTGTTTGCATTAAAAATTTCCTCAAATTAAAACACGATAACTAGATATCCCGAGAACTTGATTATTTTGCATACATTATCTCTGGGAAATTTGGAAAAGTTTGACTGATTAACGTATGACTCACTTTATACATTTGTTGGTCATTCTTTTTCTCGATAGTGATTGCAATTTAGCAAATAGGAAATTAATAAGTAATTATGAAAGATTAATAATCGATTTATTTAAAAAAGAAACTCATTACATACAAATTTTTAAGATCTAATAACCTAAATACTGGGTTATTCATAATTTATATTTTTAATGACATTAAGTAAACTTTGATGATAACAAATTTTTAGTAATCCTCCTGATTTATTTAATTTGATACTTATTATCTTAGCAATTTATGGACCAGAATAGTAAGGAGGTGGTCCAACTGGTCGTTTGTCTTTACCAGGTACCTTCAGTCCAGAAATAGGCACACATTTAAGTTGATAAGTAGAACATTCCAAATCTCTGCAGCATTGTTCGTATGTTCGGCACTAAATAATTTGAAAATGAAACATAAATTAAATTTCATTTGTATCTACTCGTAGTACTGAATAGTAAAACTTACATATCCCAGCCAAGGACTACATGTAGCTTCTTGTTCTGCAAATACTGCCGTTGCAGCTATTAGTGCTACACAAATTAGGTAAACTAGTATCCTCATTTTCAAGCGATTACACTGTAAACAAAATAAAAGATATTCATAATTAATTGTTCTTTAAGAAGATACACGAATGATTACTTTTTAATGGCATTTTTTGTAAGTTATAAAACTTTAATTAAAAGTATCGCGTTTAATATTTATATTCTATGTAATGAACAAAATTAAATTAATACGGCTGATAATTTTGATAAAATAGTTTCCTCAGAACTAAATTTTACTTACAAAAGCCTTATGTTGAAATTACAACTGTGCCTCTGGTACAGATGTTCTCGCTTACTTATACTATTCGTCGCTGTAAAAGATATGTGGTAAAAGGTGGGGAGATATTATTCGTGTCAACGTAGCAGCAAAACAAACTTAACAGTTTTAAATATACGGTATCTGAAAAATTTCGAACAGAATATTTAAATTCATTTATTATTAAATCAGTATTCATTAATTTGTATTTGCATTGCATCACTTTCAATTTACAATACATTGTTTCAATCAAAGTAATTTTTAGATCAATAAACTTGCGTTCAATAAAGAATTAGCTAATTCCCTTATTTATGACCCCCTTATCAGTATATAAGAAGTTAATTTATCCCATGAATGTAAGCAACTCTTTTAGCATTAATCACAGTACATATGTTTCAAATTAGATATGTCACTAAATTTTAAGTCTTTACACATAATTAATCACAGTTTGTTAAACTTTCTGTAAAGAATTTTCGGTAATTCTTCATTTATTTTTAACACTACATTATTTATGTACATTCAGAATAGCTATTCCATTAGGAGAGAACGGGGCGCATTTGTGCTTAAGAAATCAAAACACCTTTTATGCGATTAATTAAAGAAAATTATATTTGTAATTATAATAACTGCATGTACAACTATTTTATAAGAAAATAATGTTAAAAATAAGTTAATTTAAACAATTTTTAATTTCCAACGGCAGGTTCTTCAGAACCAGCACTAGCAACGGTTGTAGTAGTAGTAGTCGTTTTAGGTTTTGTACAACGACCAGCCCATGGGTTACAAATAAGTCCAACGCAGCACTCAGAAGTAGAGGAACACTGTAAAAACAATGAACAGTCAATGATTTATTTGATATAATATTAAAATTATTTTGCAAACTTAAATGCATAATAAAAAACCCGTTGCATTTTTAAAATATAGATCACAAAAAGAATAGGTACTTTATTACTAAGTAAAATAATGAATTTAGTTTATAGAAAACAATTTTGTAACTTACAACAACACCTCCTGGTTTGCATACTACTTCCTCCTGAGCAATGACAACACCAATTGCTAAGAAAGCGATGCAAAGTAGCAACACGAATTTCGACATCTTGATTCTAAAAAGTTGTAAGTAAATTTATGTAATTTTAAACGTATTTTTACTATATTTTCCTTGCTGAAGATTATCTAGTTTTTTTTCTTCAACATTTTAGATATTTTCAACCATTAATGCAATACGAATGGTCATTTCCAAACTTGCCATTAAATGGACAAAAAATATCAGAAAAACGATGGAAAAACTAAACAATTATACAGTAACGATACTTTAAGAAAAAGCTGTGCATAAGTTTTACTTTATTATTAATTTGTTAGTAAAAAAATGCTTACGTTTAAAAATGAAGTAAAGACTGGCACGTTAAGTATGCTTGAATTCAGTACGAGTTATGAGGATCAGTTTGATCGTCATCCTTTTATATACAGACTTCCAGATAATCTCTCTGATTCAAGTTTAAAAGTACATATCTTCTCTGCAGGTGGGATAATACTTTCGTTTGTCTAGGTACATCTTTATCTTTATTTGTTATTTTTATCATATTTTATCAGTCGTCATATATTGTAAACTTTCATTAAGAAATTTTCTCTTTTGTTTTGATATTTAAAACGCAAAACAGCGCTAAATATTTTTGCAAATTTAAAGTAAAGGATGACAGAGCTATTAAAGTTTGTATTTAAAAATTAAATATTAATTAGAATATAATGTTTATAAAATAGCTTTCTAATCTGCGTGCGTCAGTTAACATCAAAAGATAAATTTTATTTTGCTGAGGCAAATTTTAAAAATCTGATAAAGTATCGATGTTTTTAAATTGAATTAAGAATGACAAGAAGTGAAAAAATGTTAAAACAATCACATGATAAGGTAATTAATGCACTCATAAGTTTTCGTAGAAGACGTGATAATATTTATTAATTCAGGCCAGCAAATAAATTTACACAGATTGACACATAAAAGAAATTATCAATTTAGGGTTGTACGCCATAAACAGTTCCAGCGCCACCAGGTGGAATCTTTGGCTTGGTACATCGACCTGCCCAAGGATTGCACGTAAAAGGTGCACAACAGTCCGCATCAGTAGCGCACTGAAATTGACAGAAAATTCGTTATTTTATAGCATTTAATTTAAATTATAAATTTAACGCTTTAATTAAAGACTAATTAATTGTTCAATCAATTAATGTTACAATGTAAAAGTGATTGGCTTTTTGTATAACTTACAATAAAGCCAGGTGGTTTGCAGCCCTCTGGACCTTGGGCCATTGCTACAGCAATAACTAAGACAGCTATGCACAGTAACAATCCTAATCTCGACATTTTGTGCTGTTTAAAAGAAGAGTAGAATTGTGATGTTAATTATTGTATAACGTAGTAAACAAAATCACATTTTTGTATATAAGTTTATTATAAGTTTGTTATTTTAGTAAAAATATAATATTTATATGTTGTAATACGTTATTACTCACTTTAAATTAAATATTATTTGACAGAATTCTTCGACTGTATCGAATACACAATATGTGATTCATGGTGAAACATCGTCCTTTTATACACCTTGCTTTGCTATCTGCTATCATGGAAAAGTACATTTTCTTTACCTAAACTCTTTGATATCTCATTTGTTATCGATTTTGCCCACGTAAATAAAACACGTCATTAGTTACAATGTACGTTTTATAGCTAAACTTTACCTTTCTGTCGAAATAAAACGATTGTATAAAAAATGTCATCATACAAATTGATTGTAAATGCAACTTATATTATACGAATTTAAACGTAGTAATTTAAATATTTTCACTAAAAATGAAATAAAACATGAACATCTAGTTTAAAAATAAATTTATTATTCTTTACAATATTTACTTAACAAAAATAGTCTTTCATTGTTCTTAAATGCGAAGAGTTTTGAATAAAATATTCCTTGACGAGCAACTGTTTATCCCAAGCTAGGTACGCATCTGTTGGTTATCATATCACATTTAAATGTGTAACAGCATGGGTCTCTAATGCACTAAAAAAATTAATCAAGATTAACATGTTGATTAAAAACTCAAAACAGATTATACAATTCAGGAAGAATCATTAAGTTTAGAATCATAAAAGTTCTTCAAATAACTATATTTCTGACAATATTAGTAGGCATTGAAAATTAGTAGTTTGAAAATACTTTACTTGTGCAAGAAAAAGTCAACCCTTCGAATCACCGTTTTGGAATTGAAGTAACAGTGGTTTGGTTTATTATTGGCTATTAGAAAACATTTTCCAAAGATTCATAAAAAACGATGACCGGAAGGTTTGACAATCCTCTTATGAGTAAAAAAAATCTGCAAAAATACATATTAACTTACAAGGGCCCCATTACCACCACAAGCAAAAGCAACTGTGGATATAATTGCAACCAAGAGGAGCACGAACAAGTACTTGAACATTGTTGTTATTTTGTGTATTTCTGAAATAAAATGTACGTATACTGAACAGTTACACAGAATTCAAAATTAGATAATAATGAGATAATCATTTTTTCACCTAATGCAAAATAAGTGCAAAGTTGAATAAAGCTACTAACCTTCTGCAATTAAAAGCTGATCAGAAACTGATTTGTAATGAGAAATTATCTTCTTATATACCTTCTTTCTATTAAAAATTTTAATAATTAGATAACAAATGGGAACCCCCTGTAAAAACACACGTTTTGTACTGTACAGTTTTCCTTTTCAGATAAGTGAATTATACGCGTGATTTATTATTAAATCCAATCCGCATAACTGTCATTCGCATTCCCCCAAAAAAAGCTTCTCAAATCATTCATCATTGCATCCGTCAATCCTAAAGAAGAAGAATTATCTCTCCGACCATCGAAAGCATCGCAGTTAGATGATCGCTGCCCGGCCCGGAGCATCGGCACCGAAAGTGTCGGGACTTTCTGCTAATCGAATTTTCATCGGCGCCGGCTCGCAGGCTCGCTTCTTGCCCGGGCTGCAAAACATCATCCGGGGGCGACCGCGATCGCGCCGGCTCCCGCGCGCGGAATAGAAGCGATGCAGCAGTAATTGTTATCGCGCGCGCGGCGCGTAATATTCCGTGGGCCCCGATGCCGCGCACCTGGCCGCGTGTAATACGCGCTCGCGTAAAGCCGTCGGCGGTATCGTACGGTGCATGAAAACCGCTTTCGAAATTGATTCAATTGGTATTTCCCGAGGGAGCGGAGCGAGGCCTCCTCGGCGCCCCCCGAAAACCCGCGCGGGCGCGAGCTCCCAATATTTTTGGCCGCGGTTCGTCGCGGTTCGTCGACCTCGCGGGCTACGTGACGCGCCGCGGCCGCCGGGATTGCCCGGACCGACTCGAAAAAGTCAAGTCCGCTTGGGACGCGCGACGAAGTTCGGACGTGGACTTGACTTATCTTCGACGACTTATCGGCTGATCGGTTCGCGGGAGGTGCGGTGCATTTCTTTCGGCGTGATACTTGTGCAAAATTCAAGTATTTACGCGTGCAATAAATTCTTTTGTTACTTAGAAATGAGATAGCGTTTTCAAGGCTGATTATGAACTTTAAGAAAGCAGATCTTTTTTAGTTATTAATTTAAGATTAGAGTTGTAAATATACAGTTTTTATTGTTACGAAATTTATAAATTTTTGTTCTGTAGAAGTGCACATTATCTGCAAATTATTTTAAAAAATTTTTATAAAAATTGATTTATTTTAACTGCTTGTTTATCTGACTTAGTATGAATCAGTTTTAATGTCTTATCTATAGGTACTTCACTTTTTCCATGAAAAACAATAGTATTGCTTGTCCTCTTTACGTGAAAAACAGTAGAATCCTTATATCTTACGCAATGATGAGTGGAAAAGAACGGCAAAGTAGACAATAAAATAAAAAATTTATGACGAAATGTGCATTTTAAAATATATAAGAGAATTTTAATTTCTTTATTCATTTTTACGTAAATCATTATTTTGTTTCACAAAAGTTGTTAGGATTTTATCTTTAACAGAGTAATTAAAATTTTAATTTGACATAGGTACTTTGTTTATGAGTTAGAACAAATAGTAAGCCAATAATCCAAACATCATAACACTCCGATGAAGAATAAGAAAATAAGGTGAACATGACAAGTGCATTGATAACGTAATTAAGACGATTAGTGTAGTGCACACTAGTAAATTGACTAGTTAATTGACTCAAAAATTATCTTTGTTTGGAATATTAGGAATCAACTAGAAATAGTAATTACAGATAAAGGATAAACAATGCAACAGAGATTGAGAAAATGTGATAAACATATCTACAAGGTGATTATTTTGTACACAAATAAATCTAATAAGATCCATAATGATTTAATGATAACTACCTATTGTGAAATGCTTTCTAAATCATCGCGTGATCATTAAATCCACAAAAGATGCGTTTAATCAAAAAGTTTAACATATTAGTATTTTAAACGAAACCCAATAAGTCAATTTGTAAACCCGAACATTTTGTATTCATTTACAAAAAAGTGTTATTCTACTCTTCCTCTTAATTCCTCTTAATTGTTATACAATTACTCCTAAGGAATATACCTCTCAGAAGTGCTACTTCTCTCGAGAAACGTCTTATTACGTAAGTACTATCAGAAAACCATTCGCAGGATACTGCTGGACGCGTTTCTCGCGTCCTCGCTCGAACAATTAAATTACGCCGAGCGACTTCCCAGGAAGTGCCTCGCATATCTCATCGAACCGTCGCGACTCGGAGCAACGTCCCAAGACAAGAGGCGCTATCTTGCCCATCCAATCTCCTCAAGAAACGACTCGGCTGCATCCTCCCGCGAAGACACGCTCATTCGCTCAAGTGATAAATCTCGCGCGGTTTTCTCTCGCTACTCCGTCGTAGTCTCGCCCCCTCGTGCGCTTCTTCTCCGCGGACGCGTTCAAGTGCCGCGGGGAGAGACGCGAGCGAGGGAGAGACAGAGAGGGAAAGAGAGCGGGGCCGGACAATTTGATAATTGGATCTGCGGCGAGGCCGTGATTTACCGCGCGAGGGTCCAGCTGGCTGACCAGCCGAACACGACTTCGGCACGACGGCGGTCGCGCAGAATTGCCAATGGGGGGAGGGGCGGCCGAGCGCTACACATCCGGCTTGTTCGCGAATTAGCCGAAGCCTTAAGGGTAAGAGCGACAGCCGGCGTAAGGCCGAGCGGCAGCTTCGTTTTTTTTTTTTTTATCGAGACACGGTAAAGCGGAGCGCATAAGCGACGAGCAGGAAAAATAAAGCGTTTGATTTATTTTTTATCTTTGATTGCGCGAAATGTCGCCCGTCGCTTTTACGCTCGCGTTAACCTCGTTCCGAGAACGAACGTAGCTGCCGCGTTTATCTCGAAAGTAACAACGGCGATAACGTTATTTTAATTAGTAGCCCGGATGAACGTCTTATAATTTATAATATAAATTTATAAATACGGCAGCTCGTTAAATTTATGAAAGTTTTAGCATGAGCAAATTTCCTCCTTACAGCCGCGCTCGCGGCGACAAAAAAAATATAGCGAGCGAGCTTTAATTCCTAAGTAAATTAAAAGATCACTGAGAAAGTAAAGTAAACGTTTGCGCGGACGCTCATTAAAAAATTGGGGATAAAAAAAGGCGCGCGCGTGTTCGCCGCCTCCTGAGAAGAAAACCGCTTCCAGATTAAAATTAATTGCTTCGAAAAATGTCGCAACTATTTACCAACTGAAAAGGAAACGCCGTTTTTCTCCCACCGGGAATACCCCGGCGGATATAGCGCCGCTCCCGGGGTAATTACGCGGCGTTTTGCACCTTATTAATTAAACGCGAAAAAAAGAACGCAGCGCCCCGCACCCCGCCCCTCACCTAAGACACGAAAGAATTTCTTTGGGCTCGCGCGTTCGAGTTCCGAGGAGCTCCGCGCGACGTTAATTAATTAAACGCGGGCGATACGCGCGAAAAAGCCCAGTCGAAGCTCTGGCGCGCTCGGCGGCGAAGAAAGCACGCCGCGGCGTTAAAAGTGGCGCGCATTAATTTGGAAAGGCTCGTCGAAGAGGCGCGCGCGCGCTGCCGTCAATTAAACTCCTCGCGCGTCGCTGTCAAAAGAAGCGCCGGAGCTTCGCGCGCTTTTTCTTTTCACGCGCGCTGCCGGGATGAAGGAGCGCCGCCCGACGCTGAATCGAAGCCGCGAAGGAGGCGACGAATCGTAAAATAAAACGCGCAGGGGGTGCGTTAAGTGCCCCGAGATTCTTTCTTTTTTATCGCGCGTCTTTGACGCCCGCGGCGGCTTCCCTCTTTTGTCTCGCCGGCCGTAAATGCCGGTTTAGCGCCGCGGGTACATACGGCTTCGGGCGAAGAAAAATTAGTTCGTTTTATTTACTCGACGATCTTTTTGTGATTCCTTTTATTCGATGTTCCGTGTTGTGATGTAAGTGTGCACATGATTTTCAAATCATCAATATACGGGTCCTGAGGAAAAGGTATCTCGTTTATTGTGGAAACTTGTTTGTACATTTAAATACTCGCTTCGCAGAACAGTTGACAAGTTTCTCGACTAAATATACACTCGCGGAGAAAAACAAGATTAATATGCGTTATATACTCATGCACGTAATTTCGTGATATTTATCAAAATGAGACCGCAATGAGGTCAGCAGCATCTTCATAATTTATTTTCCATAATTTTTTCCCTTATCAGCATGATATTAATTATTTAAATTGTTAACAGAACATGTAGTTCTCTGAATGAACACACGATACTTTAAAACTTTATCTAAGCAAAACAGTTGCAATAAAGTTTTTATTTCAGGCCGAGGATCGTGTTCTCAGGTAAAAAAATTCGACAGAAAAACACACGGAGTACAGAAAATGCGCAGCGTAACGAAAGTCCACTGATGTCGCTTTATGACGCGTTCCTTGCGCCGCGCGCTCGCACCGCCAACTTAAAAAAAAAGGCTCGGCAACATTTTGTAACGAGGTTTCACGTTTTACGGTGAGCCGCGAGCGGTGCGATTTACTCCGTCCGAATAAAGACGCGGAAAACGGCGACAAAGCGCACTTTTAACCGACTGCGACGCCGCGAAAAAACGAGGATCGTCTCAAAGAAACGGACGGAAGTGGCGATGCCGCGGAATAAGCGCGAGCGCGATTAAAACGGGGCTATAATAAAGCAATCGTTCGGTCGGGGTGGGAAGGTCTCGCGGAGAAAGAAATTTTCGCGGGAGAACGAGCGAGAGTATAAAGTTTCGCTTTACCCGCATTATTTTCGCGGCGCGAGCAGCTTTCCGCGGACGATGTGTTTTCGCGTTACCGCCCCGGCTTCTTTATGCGCGCGACTGCTCTTTCTTTTTTTTTTTAAAGCCTACCCGAGCTTTTTACAGTTTTCTTTTACTGTAAATTGGCGCCGCGCGCATAACCATTTTTCTTTCTATTTGTCGAGCGCGGCCTTTTCTTTTATCTCGCCGCGCGCCTCTTTTCCTTTTTACCCGCGGACTTACCTCGGCGCGCGTTTAACGGGCAGCCGGAGCTTTTAACGCGAGATGAAATGCGCGCGGGATGCGCATCGATAAAGGACCGCGATGATTTTCATCGCCTCGGTAACGACGGGAGGACTGCCGATGCGAAGAGACACGCGGGGCTCTGCGAAAGCTCCGTCGAATGTGTAATGCGCCAGTCATTTGCGAAAGTCCCCTTCCGGCTGAGGCTATGGGCAACATAATGTTTAGCGTCAATAAAAGAAGATTCAAAGTTGCAGGACGAAATGCATACCCGTAGGGTGGAAGAAATAAACTTAAGATTCCTCGTCCTAAAAGTTACGCCTCTCAACTCGTAGTGGAGTCGTCGTTTTAGTATCTTACGTAAATTGCTCGGGCTTCGGTATTCGCACTTATAGTAGGGACGTGTTTCTTTCTTAACACCATAGTCTATAAGTTTTCATGTTGCATGCTGTAATCAGAAACAAAAACACTATTGATCTCTTATTGCCTTTGAAGTGAATGTTAAATAAGTAAACTAGTTTTAGTTTATTTTTTTTAATTTCAGTCTTCATTTTATGATATTGTTGACTGAATTCATTTTTTATACATACAATATTGTTTTATAGTGACATTTTAATCTATAGTTTTTACTGTCGCAGTATTATTTGATTGGAACTTTAAGTTCACTGCAGTATCATGAATGTAGAATATTTCCATGAAATATTTCGATATTTAAAAGTAGTTATAGTCATAACCAAATTTTTATTGTACATTTTATTCCAAACATTCTTTTTATTATTATTTTGTAAATGTACATATTTGCAATAGGCTACTACCGCTCTATTCTATTCTACTATTTTTGATAGTGTTTTTTCTATCTCGATTTACTTAAAGTGCTCATGAAATACCCTGCTCGATCTCACACGCAACCATTATCGCGTGCAGTGTATACGTTTTAAAAATGCATCGCGGAGTTATTCTTTGTTAAATAAAATTAAAGGTATACGTCAGTAGTTTTTGAACAATTTTTTAACATTATTTAAGTGAGCAAGTTTAACCAATTGCACCCTGAGGCCTGACATGTTTTTATCTAGCACAGTATTACAATTAAGCTTTGAATGAACTAGTTAACCCGTATGGTGCAACATAAACAAAAATAAAGTAGACCATCAAAGAAAAAGAAATATGAAAAGGGTCACTGCCTCGCATTAAGGCACTTAACTCTCTATCAAACGTAAAAAAAAGTCTGTACAGTGTATTTTCTTAGGGTCGATCATCCCTCACTCCCAGCTCCCTATATCCATTCATAAATTACGCTTCTTCAGGAAAGCTTTTTGTCCCACGCACACCCAACTTGGAGTCGCTCAACTCCGGTCGACTACTCGCGGGGGCTAAGAGCTCGCGTGAAAAAAAATCCAGCGTGACACCCGCCGGTCGTTTTTAAGCGCCTCCGCATCCGGGCCTTTCGGCCGCGGGGCTCGCGCTGCATAAAGCGTCAAGTAAGTAAGAGGTTTCGGCGCGCGGGGCGATGGCCATTTCCTGGCAATTTCCTGAGGCTGTTTTTCAAGCGAACTTTCAAGTCACACGCGGACGCCACCGACCCTTGCCT
This sequence comes from Eurytoma adleriae, assembly GCA_900480045.1. Taxonomy (NCBI): domain Eukaryota; kingdom Metazoa; phylum Arthropoda; class Insecta; order Hymenoptera; family Eurytomidae; genus Eurytoma; species Eurytoma adleriae. The sequence goes on along the minus strand of UXGC01000177.1, from coordinate 49,196 downwards.
CCACCTTCCGCCACCTCCCTCCCGTAAAATATTTGCTAAGTAGTCCGCGGCAGGATGCGGGGGGACACTCGCGTCCCCCTTACAAATGGTTACTTCGAAAATGTGAACCCCTTCGCGACAGTAGCCGCCTGCAGAAGCGCCCCCACTGCACGAGCCACTTCGGGGATATTGAACGTCGACGGAAAGGTTCTAGTCTGGGTACCTATGATTAAAACGGCTCGATTTGAGATCGAGAAAAGTGTATCGAAATGCAGGTTGAAGTTTTTAAATTTTATTTAGATTATTTCTTTGATAGAAAATGATGCAGTGAGATTACGGAAGCATACTGAGGAAAATGCTCCTGAAATACAGTTACGTACCTGATGTAGAGGTATCACCGGTTGCTGACTACAGGCGGTACGTTAAGCGAGGCAGTGATGGGGTTCCTCAAATATCGTTATGTACTTGATCAAGAGGATTACATATTGCTTGTACAGGGGTAAACAGGAGGGAGTTGCTACAGCTTCTATACATTCTATCAAAAAAAGTTAATTAAGAATAGAAGATGGTTCTTTATAATTTGAATAATAATAGATCAATTAATATTGAAGTAATTCAAGTAATGCTGCCAGTTAGTATAATTTATTTGTATGTAATCTTACATATCACTAATTTCTTTATTTTTAAAATATAAACTAAGCAATTAACATTAGCAATGATGAAATGTTTGCATCATATATTTACTAATTAGATTTCTTTAATTAATCATTACCAAAGGTAATTTACTTTCAATTAAAAAGTCATTTAAGATCACGCTACGAGAAACAATCGATTAATCAGTGAAATATATAAAACAGCATTTGGCCTGCGATTGTTTGACGATGGCACATTTGTGAATGGACAAAAAGTGTGAATTCTACGTGGAAAACGTAGCGGAAAATACATTGTTCTTTTATTTTGGCTCAATCGCACAGCGACAACCGCGACAACATTTGAAATAAATCTGTTTTCACCAGATAACGGGTTATTAAAATCAAATTGATCGGGTATCAAAAAGGATAATTTTCGCGCGAATCGGTCAACAGTTCCCCGGGCCGGGGACAAAACTTTAGCGGCCCATTAGGCGTGCCCCTAATGACATCTCTCGAGGGAAGTTCGAACCGAACCCGGCACGCGCACGCGCTCCTGCCTTCTTACTATTATGCATACTGGAGAGCAAAGGATGGATACATTATGTCGATAAGAAGGTTTTCTGTTTGACAGTGTGCTTGCGAAGTTGCGGCTCCCAATATCTGCACTTGCATTTTTCAGCTTATAAACGTTAGGAAAAAAAATATTTAAAAAAGTGGAAAATAAAAAAATGGAAAAAAATTTTAAATTCAAAAAAATGATCAATGTACCTGAAAATTATTTCTTGCTTGTTTTATTGGATCATTAGGTTGTATGATTAGAAGCAGGTTTAGTGTTGGCTGTAAGCTCGGACTACTCTACAAAGATGTTTTAGTACAAAAATATTAATTTTTAATAACGTATTAGCTCCAAATTACATAATATGAATCTGTAAAAAGAAACTAAAAATTTACAAAATAGTTGTATTGAAAAAGCTCATAAATACTTATTATATAAATAAAAATTGAATATGCGGTTTAAATTTTAAAATATGCATGGAAATTCATCCGTGAATTATTAGTCAGCGATGGGAAGTCAAATATTTTTATCGGTAAAATGATAGTCTTTCGCAAATTAAAAAAAAAAACGAACAACGAATAAATCGCGCTTTTGCCAGGATTTCGACACCCGCTGTAAGTTGGCAATATAATAACTGTTTTGAAAACCGCGTCGAAATCCTTCAATAACGACGAGGTATCCTCAGAACTTTTCCGATCGTCCGCGAGCGTAAGCAAATATTAAAATGCGCGCGCGGTCGCCCGGCCGACTCGTTACGCCGGTAAGCCCCGTAAAATAAAGTCTTATTAAAAGATGAAAACAGCGGTCGCGCGGCCGAGAAAAACACAGAGCCCGCGCGGAAATGGTCGGGGGTGGAGGTGTGCGCGCTGGCGAAACACAGAGGGTGAGAGAGATATAGAGGGAAAGGGAGGGAACGAGAGAGAGAGAGAGAGAAGCCTCCAGTGCGCGGCGGCGGGAGGAAAAGAGGCGCAAGCCGATAGCCAGCCGGCCAACCAGTCGCCGGCGCGCGCTACTCGTTTATCCAATCGATCGAGCTGAAAATTTCCAGCCCTTGATTAAGATCGCAAGGGCACTTGAGTTTTCAATCAAAAAAGAACCCATTCGCGCGAGCTCGCGGGCTACAATCGTCGGCGAGACTCGGGCCAAGCTCTCCTCCCCCGCGCTTTTTTTGTTTCTGCGCGCGCTCCGCGCCCGTTCTTTCGCTTTATCCCCTGCCCTCTCTGTCGTCGCATTTTTTTTTTTGACGAGCTGAAGAGAGAGAGAGAGGCGCATCGCGCGCACGGCCTGACAACATTAAATCCAATTTCCCAGACGTTCGCCGCACTCTCTATTTCGACTGGCCGACGATGCCTCTCGCGGCCTTTTTTTTCCCGCGGCCGGCCGCGTTATGAATACAATTTCGCCTTGTGACGGATTCGCGCGCTCCGCAATCGCATTCCAGCTGGCGAGCGCCGCTTGTAACGCGAGCGCCGGATCCTCCGGATACGCGCTTTTCTTTTTGCGCGTTTGATTAATAAGGATCCACCTGCACGCTGCGCTTCTTCCCGTCGCTCGAGCTCCTGTTTTATCAAGCTCTCGCGGGGCGAAAATAAAAGGATGGAGCTTATTGTCGATACGCGACAGATATTATGCTGGGGTCGCTCTCGACGATTTCATCAGGCCGGCGAGTGCGCGCGCGGGTCTTTTTTATTTTCTTCTTCCGGCATGGAGTGTCCCCGCGAGTTTACTGCTCGCCTCGCTTATGAAAATTACAGTTAATCGCGCTTATTGGCGCGACGGCAGGAACCAGATTAAAATTTGACGAAATTTTAATCCCGAGGATCCTTTGCGCCGCGCCAATCATTCGCCGCTCGGTGATGGAAAATCTCCGTGTTACAAAAAAAAAAAAAAAAAAAAATCGATCGCAATTGTTAGAGAATCGGGTATAAGTCGTGTGACCTATTAATTAATGTTGAAGGATTGAAACTTATAAATAATTCGAAATTGTTTTTTTAACTTTTTTTGTAAATCTCATCAGAAAATTCAAATCCAGAAAAACTTTTAAAATCATCAGGCTTATACCCATCACCCACTTCTATTCACATCATACGAGCATTCCTCGAAAATAACGCTCATTCTTTTACATGGCAAATCTATCATTTTTTTTCAAACCCAAAAATATTTTTCTTAACAATTTGCAAGACGGCGAGCAATTACTCCTTGACCCGTCCAAGTCCGCGAAATGAGCGAGAGAAAAAAAAGGAATGAAAACGCGCCGCTGGGTGCACGTGACGCGCTCGACATTGCGGGGCTGCCCCCGCTGCATTTATTTTATTTTGGCGCGCGCGGCGTGCACGCGGGGGGCGCGCGTCGATAATACGCGGGCCGCGATGATCGGGGGCACAGGCGCACGCCTCTCGCTTGCAGTTTAATTTATGTTGCATCGGCGGCCCCGGCCAGTGCCGCATCGCTGCGACGGCCGGTACGCACGCTTCCGACGTCCGCGGCGATTTTCGGACGGGGACGCCTGCACGCGACTTATCGCCGCGGCTCTCTGTGTGCGCCGGGCGAGCGCGCGCGCCGCCTCGGCGACTAGACGAATGGGGCCCACCTATCTCGGCGTGCGCGCGCGAGACGGCTGGCCAGGCGCGTGTGCGCGTGCACACACCTACGCGCGCCGCTGCCCGGGAGCTCCGGCCGCCATGTTTGCTGAATGGAGGCGCTGCAGCACCCGACGTTATGCACCCGACGCCTACGCCGTGCAGGTATTGCACTTTTGCCTTCAACGCGGCCACTAGCTTTTTTTCTCTCTCTTACTGCTGCTTCTTCGCTTTCGCTGCGGCTGCCGGTCATTTTTACGGGGCGCGTCCGCTGTGCTCTTGATTAGTTTGGCGCTGCCGCGGCGCGCGGTCCGCTTTATTGATGATTTTTTCGGGGGTGGAATGACGAAACGCGGAAATCAATAGCTGCTAGTGCGCAGTATATGCAGTTGCATCTTTTTAGACCGCGAGGTTTTTTATTTTAATAACAATTTTTCTTTTATGAATACTTTTTTATTTATTAAAATGCAGCATTGCGAAAAAATCTATCGTCAGTGTAATTGAACATGAAATACTTACTGTTCACATACAATATTAGGATGCCTTATATGTCCTTTATATTCATCAAGCTATTTATTTACCGAATAACTGAAAAGAATCTCTTTAAGAATTTTTTTCTGAATTTATAATTATGCTGAAACCTTTTACACGGAAGAAAAAACAAATTTTTCTTACACTTGGAACTTAATAAAAGACATTAGCGAGCAATGTCGTCGACTGAACCAATAATTACATCCTCCCTATTTGCACATTTAAAAGTGTCGATAAAACGTTTACTCAGTAAAGGAACATCTTCCAACGTCGGATTTCCTTGCCTCGATTAAGACAACGATATCGTCCAAGGAGAGCTTGAAAAAAAAAAGTTCATTAAGGATAGATTGGAGCTGCGGCTTCTCCGATAAATGATCAGTCAATATTTGAGCACGGCACATTGGCCTGCGACCGTCGGCGCGCTCACTTTTTGCTCCTGCCCATCAGGCGCACCCACTTTTCGTCTTCTTTTCCGATCCCCGACGTGCGCGAGCACACATCCTATATACTCACCTAAGGGAAATCGGCCGTCGGGAAGTTGCCTCGTAAGTATCGGGGCAAACACGCCGTGATATTTACACGGACGCCGGGAGATTCTCACCCCCTGCTCGACGAATGATTAATGATTCTGGCGCGGATTCATTACCCAGCTTGAACTTGAGTGATCTTCCGAAGATAAATCTTGTCCGGAGGATTTGTTTTATTATTTCACACACTTGATTCTTGATCTTTGATGAAATTTATTTTTGTAGGTGTTTGATGCTAGTCCAATAAATGTCATTATTTTTAATTTATAGTTTTAAATATAGATTAGATAATGAGCAGAGGGTAATATAAATTTAGTATAAAAAAGTGACCACCGTAGAGCTGATGTTGTATATTCACAATCCCAATTGACCCCTTTAACTCTCATTGCTGGCTCACCATTCACATCAAACATTTTTTGCCACTAACGAATAATCCCCGATGTTTTTTGTGCGTAAACGATATCGAAAGTACCTAGCCTAAAAGTTTTTCTACGTCGGAGGATGGACGCTTCTTATTGTTCCATTTGAACAGCTCATATCCGTCCGTATTTTTTCACTTTCGGTCAGAACCTTTTCGACGAAAGGGTGACCGGAAGTTTGAGCTGATACAAAAAACACGGTACATTGCCTGTGAATATTAAATAGTCCTGCGTCGGTTTAACGGTGGTTTTGGTCACATACTGAGACTCATCCTTCGGGTTGACCCGTTGTCCAATAACACATGCGCGTAGAACAAAAAACGAGGAGCCGTTTGATCCATCGCTGAAACGTTACCAGAAAAAATGCTTACCTCAAGACTCTTTTTAAAACCTACACGTGCGGATAACAAAAGAAACGAGATTGATCATCACTGTAGGAAGTTTAAGGGGTTCTTCAGTTGAAAGCTTGATAATTTACTCTTTTTATCGAACACATGGATAGATAAAAAAAACATAAACATGATATTCATCATCATTGTTGAAAGTTCAAGGAAGTTTCTTTTTAAAAGATTGATAAATTATTCTGATGTCACGTTGAATCTCTCTAAAGTCTTAAAACAGTCTGTAGACTATTACCGACAAACCAGTCAAGAAAGGAAGTGCGTTCGCGTAAACAATCGGACAGAGTTTCCACCGGCAACTTTAAATTTGCCCCGACGCGGCGCGATCCGGACGGAAAAGGCCGCTCCTGCGAGCGGCCGGCGTCGGTTCTCGCGCGGAAAAATAAATCGCCCGCGCGTAACAGAGAGACGAGCGGCAGAGCCCGGGATGGAATTGCCGCTCGGAGAACCGGGGCGAAGCCGCGCTGGTGCAGGAGGAGGAAACAGAAGCTATTGCCTGATAAATGGAGCCGTCGCGCGTTGATAGATACCGCGAACCTTACGGCTCTCATTCTTCACCGGACGTCTATTTCGATCGTTCGCCCCCTCCCCGCTTTTTTCCTCGTTCGCTATCTCGAGCACTCGAGGAGGCACGAGCAGCGACGGGAAGGCACGGCTAGATTTTTTTTACGTTGCTTCTTAATGAGACTTACGCGATAGCGATTCTCAGCAGAATATTGATAGCGATGTTTTGTAGATAAAATAACTGTAGGCAATAATAATAGATAAATCATTTTAGAGGAATGATATTTGGTTGATTATATAATGTCGATTTAAATACATTCTAATATGCATTTCTAGAAAAATCTTGTTATTGCAAGATTTGGAACTCCGTCCCAGTAGTAAGAAGTACGCAGCAGTGTATATTTATCTTAAGCACAATATTATTATAGAATGTTTTATGATGAAAGTAAAACAAAATATGGATTAATCAATGTTTTTTTAAACATAATTTTTAAAGTTCCTTCTTCATTGATCTACTTTTCGGACTTACGAGAAAGGAGCGAAAGGCTCTGTCTGCCTGGAGTATTGAAAAAAAGAAAACTAAACTTTGTTTCTGAATAAACAATACACATTTATTTGTATTCATGAATTATTCAGTATCAATTATTACACATCCATAACATATGGTGCATCAGCTTTGGTGTGAACATAGAAATTACCGTTGTAGGGAAGATAGGGTCTTACACCACCCATTATGCCATCTTCGCCTCCGCAACTGCCTTTAAGTAAAGACACAAGAGCTATGCAACGTTTACCGTGGAAGCCCTTCGGCGTCACGATGGACTCGGAGAACAACTTGTACGATCGGGCGTGAGAACAGCTGCCGCCGACGTCAACGATGCAACCCGATTGCTTTCTGCCACCGTTCGGGTAGAAATCGGCTTTGCCAATGGGGTCGAAGTAGCCCAGCATACCTGCGTTTGTGTGAATGATCTCCACGTTCTTCGCATCCTTCGTCGATATTCTGTGACCTTCGGTCTTCAGGGCAAAGAAGGGAAGAGCAGGGTCCAAACCTAAAAATGGGTTGACATTTGATTATCACTATACATTTTTCATAAATGTAAATTCATTGATAAAGAAAAAGTACTCACCAACGACGTAGTTTACTTTTCCCTTGGAATAGTATCCAGCCAGACCCGCGATATGGGCTCCTAAAGAGTGGCCAACCACAGTCGTAGTTGTAAGATCCATTCCGTTGCTCGACAAGAAATCAATCATTTTAGCAACACGTTTTCCAACTTTCTCGACGTGGGAAGCAGCATACAGGTAAGGTCGATGGCTAATAGGACTCCAGTCAACAACAATAACATTATAGTCTCCGCGTTTTAAAAAGGCTAAAACAAAGTTCTACCGTTAAGTTACAAGTAAAATTTTTCAAATAAAATAAGTATTGTCATATCGTACCATCCTTAACCAGTCTGCAAGCTTCACTCCGTTTAGAATTGATCCAGCCATGAGTAACGAATTTTGTTTCTCGTTTTGGATCAAAGTGACTGAGGTTCAATGCATCCAAGTCATTTACAAACAATTCTTCTTCAGTCATAGAATCCCTTGTATACAGAAAAAATCTAACTCGGTTGTCTACATTTAATGTTAAATCAGGTATTAAGTCTGATTTATTGAAAGTAACGGGCACAAGATTTCCATCGTCGTCGAAAACACTAAGTTTCAATTTTAATAACGAGCCAATCATTTCATCAGTAACATCTCCCAATATGAGGCTTTCTGAAATATTTAAAGTTATGTATTGTAATAAGATTTTTTTTTCGATTTTTCATATTTAGTACTTTGTCGCTTTTTAATAGAATAATGTTATACAATGCGTACCGACTGCTGTTGCAGCAAAGAGAAGAAAAGTGAGCAAGTACAACCTCTCCATGATTTTAAAATTTTGTTTTCAAAAGAAAACTTGAAAAACTTAAGTTCAACACCAAAGTTCGGTACAGAACTGACTATAGATGCGGCACAGCCCACTGTTTTTATACTAATTTATGCGCTTTTTTCTCTTCTTAAAATTCATTAAGAAGTCATTAAAATGTATCAAATATGTTTTAAATTTCAAATTTATTTGATTTTAATGTAATACTTTGTATTATTCCAAAATTATAAAACAGCATTGCATTACGACATTATATGTTAATATTAGAAGTCGATAACCATTATCTTTAAAAATGTTCATGTCATCTCTCTGCACTAGGGTGAACAATTCTTCCAAATGAGAGAAACATCATTCAATTATTTGAATGTAGAAGAGCTATACTGTACTAAAACATCCTCCGTGGGATTTTAAATATAGTATTACGAGGCTAATAGTTGTTATTATCAACTTTATTAAAGACATTGTGATTGTTCCTGCTTTGCGAGGAAATTGTTCCAATAAATAGTTAATTCCTGAGTTTCCTAAGAATGAGCATTTTTAATTGAAGTGTTGCTCTGTACTTTTTAAAGGAACGACTTTATACTTTCTGCAAAGAGGAGGACATCAATATACAATTTGAAAAGCATTTTGAATGCAAGTGGTGTATTTTTAATACGTTTATTATAGTTAATATTTGTTATGTTTGGGTTTAAAAAAAATAAAGTATTTTAATACAAATTCAATAGAATTTTATTAAACAGTAAAAAAATAAATGAAATATGTACAAAATTTATAATAAATGCAATAATAACAATAAGTCATTATTATAATATTTGATGAGATTATCAACTGATAATATCACATGGTTTCTTTAAGCCAATTAATGTACATCCTGAAGAAAAGCTTTTATTCAAATCTATAATTTGTTCGCTTTATTTCAGTTTTACATTTGTTTATTCTAATTTTCCCTTTGCATAAGGTGTCTTCGCTTTAGTGCCTAGGTAGTAAGTACCCTTGTAAGGTAGGTACCTCTTCGTGCCTCCCATTACACCGACTTCGCCTTTGCAGGTGCCGTCTTGGAAGCTATCGTAATCCTTGCATGCCTTGCCGTAAAAACCAATGTTTGAGACTATGGACTCCGCGTAGAACTCGTAGGAACGAGCGTGGGAGCAGCTGCCTCCGAGGTCGATGAGGCAACCCAATTGTTTTTTGCCTCCGTTCGGATAGAAATCGGCTTTACCAATGGCATTCAGGTAACCGAGCAAACCGGCGTTTGTGTGAATGATTTCCACGTGCCTAGCGTCTAAGGTGGAAATTCTTGAACCTGCTCCAGCCATGGAAAACAGCGGAAGTGCAGGATCCAAACCTAAAACAATACATCATTATGTTTACTTTGATAAATTATTTTTATTATTATTATTATTTTGCTTTTTTAGAAAATTAATTAATTTAAAACTGATGCTGTAAAATTTAAAATAAACAATTGACGTACCAACAACGTAGTTTACTTGGTTTTCAGCGTAGTAACCAGCCAAACCCATTACGTGTGCTCCTAAAGAGTGTCCCGCAAGAGTGGTGGTGTTGTGGTTAGTTCCTTCGTCTGCCAAGAAATCAAGCATTTGAGCAACATACTTTGCAACATCAAGTACGTGTGAAGCTGCCCAACCGTAAGGTCTCAAAGTGATTCTACTCCAGTCAACAACAATAACATTGAAATCTCCACGAGTTAAGAAAGCTGTAAAAATAAATTAGTTTGATTATAATAAAACCTACGCTTTAGAATTTGTTTAGTTTAATCATTTATATTTACCGTCTCGAACCAATGTGCAAGCTTTGCTGTTTTGAGAATTTATCCATCCATGAGTAACAAATTTAGTTTCTCGATTGGGGTCAAAATGACTTTTCTTCAGCAAGTCCACGTCCCTCACTTTAATGACTTCAGAACCTGGTACTTCTCTTGTGTATAAGTGAAATTCTACATGATCTTCCATGGAAACAAACAGGGAATCCATCGTAGTTGGCATATCAAGTTTAGCTTGAACAGGTCGTCCATCGTCGTCTAAAAACCAAAGGCCTTCTTCCGAACTAAACAGATCTAGATCCTGACGGGAGATCATAGACTGAAATCTCTTGAGTACAAGAGATTCGGGCCTGGCGAAGGCTAAAAATAGAGAAAGATTTTTTTACTACATATTAATTAGATTACAAATTTATTTATCTTTTTGATTTATGCATTGGTACGTAAAAAGAATTGCAATGGATATTTAATCAATATTTTCATATGGTAAAGAATGTGTTGTGAAATTTTACAATATTTATACATTTTTTAAATAAAATTAGAAAAAATAATAAGAAAATTAAAGATTTCGTAATTAATTAGCTGTATGATCTTTCATTTCAAAACCTTGCAACACAGTTTTTTTTAACCCTTAAACTTGTATACGTTTGACATTATGCTTTTATTACAGTATGGAATAAAATAGACATCAAATGTCAAATCCCAATCATATTGATTAAAGTACTTAATGCAAAGATTATAGTAGGCTACCTTTTAATTTCTAAGTTTATAGTTAAAAAGTATGTAATCATTACATTAATTAAAATAAAATATTGAATGATCAAGTTAATTAATCTGAAGCGTAATTTCAGATTCACTTGAGTGTCAAAATAAACCATCTAACTAAAAACTTCTTTTAATTGTAATATATAACGCGAAGTACAGAATGTTGACTTTAAAGAATGATGTTGATCAGCAAATGTAGAAGTATGCAGATATAGGTATACGCGTACCATTGGTCGCCAAGACGAGGAGGAGACTAGCCAATACGTGGACCCTCATGTTGCTTCTACTTGCTGCGAATGATTCGGAGGCATTTATAAAGCTGGTTTTCAATCAAATACAATGTAATGATAAGATAAACTGTCAATCATTGATTGAAATTTAGATCTACTTAAACGTGACACTGATAAAATATTTTTATTTTAATTACAAAAAGGATTATCAAAATTTGCGATCAGTGATCTACTCTTTTTATATAAAAATGCTAGTATCTAATGATATTTTAGCTCAGTTGGTCTGTAAGAAAACTAAATAATTTTGACATTTTTCGATGATACTATAAAGTTTTTTTATCATAACAATCATCGATCATAGGAGATTATAAATCTAATACATATAAAAGTATATTTCATAACAGTTGCTCGCAAATACTTTATCTTTGACATTCATCACTGTGGGTAAAGTACTGATATATTTACGCATTAAATTTATTTAATACAAATGAATGTAAATTAATCTGTTATATATCATACAAAAATGAAGCCAAATTCAGATTCTGGTACTCAATAGTTTTCAATAGTTTTAAAGCAAGAAAGAATAATATTTATTCGCATATGATAAAAAATATGCATGCAGAATACAAAGCTTTTGATGCGTTTTCGCATAAAAGTTGATCGGATTAGCTAGCATTAAAATCGCGCATAACAAAATTATTGATAATTAAAGATAACGATCGAAAATGCATCTAAATTGGTGAATTGTATTACACGTTCTAATATCTACGTATCTTCTATCAATATTTAAAAGAATGTTTGTGAGTTAACATAACTAATCTTAAAAATTACTGTTTTCCTTTAATATTTCGCATAGATTAGTAGAATCATATTAAAAAATACATATATAAATATATAAATATTATATTTATTTTTTTATATGATTTATATAATTATGTATATATGAAATTAACTCTCAATGCCTTCTAGCACAAAACGTCACCTACTATTGGATATTATTCAAATGAATAATATCCAATATCAGAGGTTGTGAACGTTCTGATACTTTTGACGTCGTAACAAAAATGCAATGTTAATTTTAAAATTTCGTATCATGTATTATTATATACATTATTTCATAGAAAATTAAAGAAATTTGTAAAACGTCTATACATGCTACAAAATTCTGTTGAATATTTATTACTTTATACTTTTCAATTTTAATCCACAGTCAATATCTTAGATCTCGATATAGAATTATAGGAAGGAAGCGGATTTATTTATGTTTATAAATAAAAAGTTAATTTGCGTCAAAAAATTAATTATAATTTTTTATTGTACTGCATTCTTTTTTTTGCCCGTATACTTATGAAATAAATTAAATTCTGTTTATTGTGTACATACTGTATCGAATACTGTCGATAGTTACAAACAAATCACAATTTTTATAGTTTAAATTTAAATGACAATAGGTAGTAAAAATAATCTGCAACATTTTTCATAAAATTTTGAGTATTATAACAGTCGCAGAATTGATAAAAAAATTATAATTTTTCCATATTGCATTTACAATTTAAAATAGACACTATATACACTACTGATGTCCTTTAGCATATGGTGCTTCGGCATTCGTTTTAAGATAGTAAATTCCTTCTGGTATAGGCTGAGTTCTTTCCAACCCTCCCATAAGAACTTCTTCTCCTTTACACATACCATCTTGCATAGCTGCCCAATCTTCACATCTTCGTGCATAAAATTGATTAGGCGAACTAAGAGATTCCGCAAAATAACGGTAAGATCTTGAATGAGAACACTTATATTTTTCGCAACCTGGTTGCCTTCTTCCACTGTTCGGGTAAAAATCATAATGACCTAATTCCGCGTTTAATCCGCATTCATCAATTTCGGTATGAATAACTTCAACGGTTTTAGCAGATTCTTTGGAAAGGCGTTCACCAGGTCCTTTGCTTGAAAAATATGGAGCAGCCGGATCCAAACCTGAATTTCAAAGATTTGTTTCAATTTTTATTTTGATAATATTAATTTGTCTTAAAAAGATGTAAAAATTTAAATTATATTTAAAAAAATTTTAATAAGAAAGATGAATAATGATCAACAAATAACTAAATAATGAGAATTAAAATGTTGGTGCGAACTACGAGGCGCGCGAAGCGCGCTCAAATTAACTAGTTTTAATAAGATATCTTAAACTGTGCTTATGTCAAACTTACCTACGAGACGGTAAGGCTTATTTTTCATATTATAACCAGTTATACCGGCAATATGAGCACCTAATGAGTGACCGATCAGTGTTGTTTTACTCATATCCACTCCATAGCTTTCAAGAAATTCGATCATCAATCTTATGTATTCTGCTACCTTGGGTACTTTCTTGACAACTTGAGGGTATGGCGATAAAATGCCATGCCAATGCTGAACTTTACTCCAGTCAACAATAATAATATTAAAATCTCCATTCTTTAGAAGAGCTGTAATTAATTAAAATTTATTTTATTTTTCTTAATAATATCCTAGATAATTATCAGTTAGTATTCTTCCATACCTTCCGTAGTTAAAACACAAGACGAAGACTTTTGGCTACTTCCGTAACCATGGATCATAATTTTTGTCGGTTTTTTAGGATCAAAGTTTTGAGATTGTAACCTATCCTTGTCGTCCAGAAATATTTGATAAGCATATGGATGTTCTTTATTATAGTATAAGAACAATACTTTTTCTCTCATTGATGATAGATTGATATCTGTGTCATATGTCTCTGCCGCCCTATGGCTCTTTAATGGATAATATTAACTTTAGAAAATATCATAAACATTTTTTGAAAACATTTAACATATGTAGGAAGCAGAGTTATATATTTCCTTGACTTAATTAAAAAATTTTTTGGTACGAAAAGTAGAATGTTCTGATCTAAATATAGGTACAGGTAATCACGTCAAGAAGGAACGAGGAAAATTGAACTATAGCGCTGTTTCCTTGAAGCATTCAAACAAGGTTAAATTAGAAATCTAATTTACTTAGAATTTTTAAACGCAAATGTTTAAACAATCATTTTTATTGTCAACGTTTTAGTTTATTTATTAATTGATTTTCAATTGTAGAAAGAGTACTACTGTATTAGAATACTGTATAATTATCACTCATATATCAATATAGTAATAAAAATATTGCGTTACACTAAACTAAAAATAATTAAGTTACAAAAAAGTGTACATATATGAATTGATGCATAGTGTTCACAGAATTAGCAAATATTTTTCATTAATAACAGTAATTACGCCAACATAACCTCAATATTTTTTTTCCGAATCAATTTGAATGAGACAAAAAATTACAAAGTTGAATTATATTTTTATAATTTACATCTGTCTTAAAATATATTCACACATGTATATATATATAGTATGCGGTGTAGAGACGCAAAGTGAAAGTAACAATCGAACAGGTTGTTTTGTAGTCATCTTAATTAGATTCCAACACACGCAGAATTATTTTCTTACTCGTTTGTATTTTCCCCAGGCACATGATACCATTCCATCTGGCACGGCTGCACTAAATTCAATCAGTAATAATAAACTAAAGACACAAATTAAATTAAAGCGTTCCATGACGGTGACGCTAGTTAACTCGTTGTAGTAGTGAGACTAGTTCAACTTTATTTCCGTCTGTGAATATATATGGTCATCTGCACACCTCATCTTCATCGTTACAAAAGATAAGATAAACTATGCCTAACACGAAGTTTGAGGAAATGTTAGTTAGCAATACTCGTAATTGTGTAAACACATTTTATTTTTCAGTATTAATTGAAAAATGTTGAATTTAATATTCCACATCAATATCTTTGTTTATAATAATGAAATTTTTAATGATATCGATGATAATTAGTATAAATTACATTAAAGTGCATGAACAAATTAAATAAAGCGTGATTCTTTAATATTTTTACAATAGTATTAAGTGATTAAAAAACTTAAATTATTTAAACTAAACATTGTCTAATGCAAAAGGTTGAGATTCTCGTGTTTGTAACAGGTACACTCCTCTGAAATCCAATTTATTTCTTGCGCTACCCATGAGTTCGGATGGCCCTATGCACGACTCTGACCACAAAGTTGTGTACTCTGAATAATTACATTGTTTTCCGTAAAATCCTACTTGACTATTAATTGATTCAGCATACAATTCGTAAGATCGTGAATGTGAACAAGCCCCGCCATCTGATGATGGGCAACCTGGTTGGATTTGACCACCATTCGGATAAAAATCCACGTGACCTAGAGGTTTATAAAATCCTATATTGCCGCCGTTAGTATGTATTACTTCTACATTTAATGCATCATGGGTAGAAATTCTAGTTGAAGGCTGGGCCTTTTCAAAAAGCAGTAGTGCAGGATCTAGCCCTGAAACATTTATTTTAATTTTATTAAGCTAAAAACATTTAAAGATTAGAAACATTCAACTCCAATGCATTATTGCAACATAAAACGAAAGCTGGGAATAACAGTCGTAATCTCGTTCAAGCGCGACTTGAACGCTCGGTACTCCGGTCAGGGACTCATGCATGCACTCATACAAAGCAGAGCCTTTTATTCTATTAGCCAGAAATAAAATGTTACTCACCGACTACATAATTTAGAATGTTTTTGGCATGATAACCAGCCGAGCCCATCACGTGAGCACCTAGAGAATGCCCAATAAGCTTAGTTGTACTTAAACTCATTCCCTGGCCTTCCAAAAAGTCGATCATAAGGGCTACATGTTGTCCTATGTTCTTTACTTCATTGGCAGCCCAATCGTAAGATTTTTCTGATATTTTACTCCAATCAATGACAATCACATTATAATTGCCATGCTGTAAATATGCTGAAAATTATAATAACTTAATGAGTCTTGTTCATTTAAAGTGAGTAAAGTGACAAATGCTGGAAAATATTTCCTTATTTGCCATTAAGGTAAACACAATTTATTATTCATAGTGAATTATGTTTATGATTATTATTAAATAAACTTCGTACCATCTTTAATAAGAACACACGATTTTCCTCTTGCAGAATTTTTCCAACCGTGAGTAATAAATACTGTTTCGTGTTGATTATCAAATTTTGACGATCTGAATTTTTGAAGGTCGTTTAAATAAAGTGATTCACCTTCACGGTTACCTTCAGTATAAAGCGTAAAAAAAACTTTGTCATCCACAAGTAAGGCTTCTATTTCATTTGATGAAGGAATTTCAAAAGTCGGTTCTATTAAACTTTCAAAGTCATCGTAAAATTTCATGGGACTGTACCTCTGTTGAGTTCTGTTTGAAAATCTGTTAATTGTGTTAGATTCCGGAATAGCCGCCAGTTGAATATCTAAAAGAATCGTTCAATCTTTGAACTATTATAAACTAAAAAATATTTATATACACATAATAAATATTAACGCTTTATAACTCACTTTGTATGCACAAAATACAAATAATTAAATAACTAATTAAAAATTTCATGTTGCACTTTCTTTCTGCTATTCTGTTGAAGACATTAAGTGGTTTCTGCAAAACAATTTATACAATGCGTTCTTTTATATTGCAATAACAAATGCTTTTATTTGGCATATTTGCAATCATCTCGTGGATAATTATTATCTGCTTGATATTTGAATGAAATTAATTACTCAAGAGTTATGATATTCTTAGGTCGCACTGAGGTTATCATATTAAAATAAAAAGTTAAAAGCTAATTATTTCTATTTTTACAGATTTTACGAAATAATGAACTTCATTTAAAACTAAAATGATAACTACGTTGATAAATTAATGGTCTAGTAAGTAATGTTTTATCTACGCTTTCATATTTTAAAAGTCTAAAACATTATCATTTAATTTTGATAATTTATTATTCTTATTTTGTGAATAAGTAATTTTTAATTATTCTAAATCTGCTTTCACTGAAATAAAATTTGTATATTACATTACATTTATAATTTAAACTAGAACTTTTTTTTACTAAACCGACTTCTAGAATATGCAAATAATTTTAGCTGTAAATAATAAATTGTATTCAGTATAAATTTTCGTTAATTTAAATATATAAAAGTAAAATGTAATATAAATGCTACTCATTATTTGAAATAATAAAATTTGAAACATCAGCTATCGTATAATTTAATCTATTTTATTAAAAAAATTTTGTAAAAATGTACGTACAAAATATGTTAAACAAGTATTAATGATCGAGTATATAAACAATTGCTAAAATTAATATCACGATCTTTCTTCCAACAAATTAAGTCCGCGTTATCTTCCTAGAGCGTACGGAGGAGATTCTCGTGTTTCTAGATAGTACAGGCCAGTTGTTGCGACCTTTTCATCCGTAGCCCTCCCTCCCATCAAAATTGTATCGCCAAAACATTTTCCCTTCTTAACAGCATCGTAGTCTTCACATTTGCGACCGTAAAAACCATTTTTATTGATAATCGACTCAGCGTACAATTTGTAGGCCCGCGAGTGCGAGCAAGTGTTTTTGCTGCAGCCCGGCTGTATGTAACCACCGTTGGGAAAGAAGTCGTAGTGGCCTATCTGCTGAGGCATACCGCATTCTCCATCGTTTGTGTGTATTACTTCCACCACTTTTGCATCGTGTACTGTCAGGCGCTCGTCTTCGCCTCGTGCCTCAAACGATGGCAATGCTGGATCTAATCCTACAATATTAGTTAATTAAATGATAATTCGAAAAATAATTTGAATGGTCAAAATATTAAAAAAAATCATTCTTAAACTTAGTTATGATAATTAATTAGTCGCAATGATTACACCTGTGTAGTACATACCTATTATATAATTTACAGTGTTTCTTGTATTATAACCAGCTATTCCCATTATATGCGCTCCTAACGAATGCCCAATTAAAGTAGTCGTATCTAAGTCCATTCCATGATCTTCAAGATAATCGATCATTGAAGCAACGTATATGCCAACTTCTTTAACGTAACCACACACTGTCCAATAATCTAACGGGATAACTCCCCAAAGCGTTTGCATTTTGTACCAGTCGATAACAATCACATTGTAATCTCCGCTTTGTAAGAATGCTTTAATAAAATAATATTTTTTATCGTAAGCTAAAGTATTTCACAGAAAGAGAAAAGAAAAAAACTAAATAAAAATTATTACCATCTTTCGGCAGTATGCACGGTGGCGAATCTTTTGAACTTGTGTAACCATGAGTTATAAACTTAGTCGGTCGATTTTTATTGAAGGTGCTGGCATTTAATGATACTTCATCATTGAGTCCGATCAATTGACCTGCAGGATTTTGTTGCGTATATAAATAAAAGAATACATATCCATCGGCTGATCTTGCAAGCTGTGGATCTGCGATCTTAGACGCTACATCTCGGAAACGTGGGTAAACTGAATTCTATCAAAACGAATGATGCAATAATTGGTATCACTTCTTTTTATTTAAAAAAAATCTGTCTAAACTTTAACTCAAAGTACTTACTCTGTTAAGAGCACAAGAAAAAGCAGAGAACGACGTTATTTCAGATTTGGATACGGTTATCCGCAGTGCGAATAAAAAGGCTACGATCGCTGAAACTTTCATACTGATAGTCAAATATAAATTCCGCTCGGACTTTCGAATTTATATATCAGGCATATTATCGCAAGTGTACTTAAGTGATAAACGAATAATTAAATAGTTCTTCAAAGATTAAATATCGCTGCGAGTATTTCCGATTGGTATCAATTAAAAAATTGTTTGCTTCGTAGAAAAAAAAGTGGGCCCAAAAGTGATAAAAAAAATTAAGTCATTCAAAGTCGTTGATTGAATCTAGAAAAAATTGCAAAAGAAATATTTGAAACAGCTCATAATAGGATTTGCAGTATTTACAGTCAAATGTGCATAACTTTGTCTGGGCTTATCAAAACAGCGGGCTCACTATGCTGGTACATACGTAGTAATAACCGGAGCGATCGCAATTGATCGACGTCTGCTATCTCATCGACGTCGCTGCGTAATTACGATTCCTGATGAATCCAGCGTGCTCTTGATACCAGTAACGAAATCAAAATATACCGCTCACGGTTGAGAAGAAAATATCATTATTTACCAACATTTACACGCCGGCATGGAGTTTATTAACGCTCGCATTGCCTTTTATCATTTGTCCAATATAAACGCGTTAACATCGCAATTTTGTTAAAATCAACACAATAAACGCTTACAGTACGCCATCCAATGAGCATAATTAATTCCTAATGAAATTGTTGGACTGTGTAGCTTTAATCGATCGCACGTTAAACATTCCTTTAATCGCCGTATCAAAAAGTCATTGGCCCACCTGATACCCTCCAATTGTTTTTCTGAAGTCGATATCAAGTGGAACAAAAAAACAACGAGTGACTTAAGCGACGAAATTTCATTTAATCGCAAAAGTAGCGGCGTATCGGAGGCGCAGGCCGTGACCCACAGCTACCGAAAAAAAAGAGAAAAAATAAGCGAGCATCGCTCTTAGATCACCGCCGCGTATCTCATTCGACCAAAAGCATTCGTGCCGTATCTCGCGCTCGTGCGAAGCAACCCCGTGAATCCTCGGAAAAGAAACGTCATTTCGCAGTAACGGCGACGGTGGTCGACTCGTCCCCGCCGGACGCAAACCGTACATAACGCCCTCGCGCGGCAGTGCATTAGAAAGCTGGCGCACGATCGCGCGCGTATATAGCCTCCCTCGCCATCGTCGAATTACGCTTAGGCGAGGTATATAAGACCTCTCTCCAAACTCCCCGCTCGGCGCCATATACGCGTGTGGGTGTGCGGCGCTCGCGCGAGCCTCGAAAATGAGGGCTTCGTCCTCTCTTGCTTCTGCACAGGGGACGAGGGGGGGAGGCGCGCGAGATGGAAAAGCGAAAGAGAGGGTGCAGGGAGACAGAGAGAGAGAGCGAACGAACGAGGCTACAGGCAGGCTGAATAGTAGTGCGGCGCGCGGCACGGAAAGGTTGGGTATGCTTTCGAGGGGGTTGAGCGCGAAGCGAGGCGAGAGAAGCGGCGGCGGCGGCCGCGGGGAGGGAGAAGAGCGAGGGCGCCTGCAGTGACTAGCCTCCATCGATTTACCATGCGACGCCATCTTGCCACCCTACGCTCGGGGTTGACCACCCCCCCTACCCCCCGGTACGTGCACACGTACACGTGCAGCGTGCACGAGCAGCCGGGGGCTCGCGCGCGCGAGCCGGCCGCGGCTACTGGCCCGAGGCGGTAGACATTTTGAAAAATGACGCCGGAAGTCATCGAATCCACCCGCCTCCTACCCCACGCGCGGAGGGCGTTTTTTTTTTTCGTCGCGATGCACCGGCGCGGGGTATAGCCGCCCTGCACCGGCGGACGTCCCGCCGGCAGTAATGCGTTTACCCTATGAAATGCGAAAAATTAATTATATCGGATTAATGCGAATTAGAGCGAGAAGCGCCGTCGTGGACGCGCGACTGATGCCGGTCGAGCGGGATATTTATGCGAGCCGCGAATGTAATTGAAGAACGTGCGAGTGCATCGCCGGGGCTGCCCGGCCGAATGTAATTTTTTTCGCGTTGTTTTTAATGACAGACATTTTTTTGCGGTCGAGCGGAATTGGCTTTTTTTAGCTCGCCAAGAATACCGGACTGCCGAAGGCTAATAAGAAGCATTAAAATTTCGAACTATCGGTGCAATTTTTTTCGAGTTTTATCGGTAATGCAATATCTCTGTAATTAATTCATTAAATATACACGCGATGTATGTAAACTCATCTTTGCAGTAACATTTGCACATTTTCTTAAAAGTGAACAAACCGAGTAATCAGCTTTTGTCAATATCGTCCAATGCTAATAAAATATTCTTTCCATATATCAATTCGATCTGAACTTAAGATTCTGCATTTTTTTGCGTATTAATCAGCTTATCGAGTATTGACATTCTTAGCGCATTGATTCGAATGCATTAACGTCAACGAATGTGCATACCCGTACGCTCGTCTTCAAGTCGCCTGCGCTCGAAGAATGTCGACCATCGAGTGAAAAAAAAAATAACCGAAAGCCCGCGCCGACGCGCAATAATTTTCATGACCGCACGCGGGCAGCGCGCACTTTTCAAATAAACAAACCCATCGCGCGATAAAATAAAAAAAAAGCTCACGCACACCGCGGTCCCCTGGCGACGGGTGTTTTTATGTCGGTGCGGCACCGCGAGACGGAGCGCGATAGACAGATCGAGATAGAGAGCGAGCGCGCGAGAGAGCAGAACAAAACAAAAATAGGATAAAAAACACAACGCACACGCAGGAGCGGGACATAGAGCGCGAGTGGGAACGGCCGCTGCGGAGTTCGTTTGCGCGAGAGCAATAAACAGGTATAATGGAATACGTGGCGCGGGGGTGGGGGCGGGGGGTGGCGAGAGAGGCCAGGCGATGGCGGCGCGCGCTAGAGAAAGATTTCAATCGCCTCCACTCCAATCGGTGCGACGCGCGGACAATGCGAGCGTTCGCGGACTCGTCGCGCGGTCGATCGACTTTCGATTAACCCAAAAGATTTTTCTCGTTTTTCCCGCGCGCGCGCCTCTCTTTCCCCCTCCGTCGCGGCGCTTATACGCCGGCGAGAGAAAAAAAGGCCAGCCCGACTGTTTGCCAGCGGGAGAGGAGAGAGAGAGGGGTGGAGGCAGATTAATGGCGGGAACGTTAAATGCGTCCGCGTTTTTAGGAGGCTCCTCGGCGACAATGGCGCGGCCCCCGTGAGAAATGCACTTACGAGCCTGTCTATCGGCCGGCCGATCGGAGCCGAGTTAATGAACGCGGAGGGTCGAGTTTAATCATTGGCCGCGCGGCGAGCGAGCGGGACTCACCGCGCCGGCCAGCGTCGTATTAGATGTGACTTTTTTGTCTCGGCGTCGTTTTTTTGTCGCGACCGGCGGCGGCCGCCCTCCCGACGGCTCGAGCTTTTTTTCGGGGGCCGAGCTTTTTTTCAGAAGTCATTAGGCAAAGTAGCACGCGCGCGCGCGCGGCAGGAAGTGAATTGCTCGGGCTGCGAGTGCACCGGCGAGCCAATGACGAGCGCTGATGGATGCTTTGTCTTTCCCGTCGCGTTCGCACGCGTGCATTACGCTAAACTTATCCTCGGATGGCGAGCTTTTCGGCCGGCTTGAAAGCTCACGCTGCCATTCCGAATGCATCAAATTAACGGGTCTAATATACTTGCGCGAATTTTCAAAAGTTGTCATCTCAAGAGTGTTTTGTATTGTCAACTAAATTATGCACAGCTTTTAAGCCAAGCAAGATCTTTTAATCCAATAATTATAGATTTTATGTTATTCTTTTTCTGTTTTTTTGTAAATTATCGTGGTTGTGAATAGTAAAAATAAATAACCTATAAGTATAAGTCTAGTAATTTGAACACCTCATCTCCGCGGATTTTTTCTGAGATTCTGACGAATTCCACACTTAATACTATATGTAAAATTTGTATTGGATTGCGCGGATCAATGTTGTCTCAAATTAAGAAAATACCAAACAGTTGAAACTGCAAAAAATTGTCAGAAAAGCCTCGCGTCGTTCTGAAAACTCGAATTTGAAAACTTTTCAGCTGCAAACAAACAATACGCACCGTTAAGTATTAAAATTGACAAGAAGTTTAATCAAATAATATTTAAATGTTTTTCAAACAATTGATATAAGGAAGTGAACACGTTACGCAAAGAAAATGCACGTAAAGTCGAACACCTCTCAGCTCTGCGGAAGCTATTTCGAAACAGTGTGCGAATTAAAAATTAAAAACTCGAAATCAAACCAAGCAGTTGGTAAATTGGTATTGTTACTTTACGGTTGTTATCTTAGTCGAGAAGGAAAATGCAATTGTGAAATTGAAAACGAAAATTATTTGCATAATCAAATAAACAGAGGAAAAACGAGGGTATAAATAGAGGCTGACAGATTGAAATCAGTGTCAAAGTGATTCTTTACCAAACGCGACCGGATACTTTGGAATTTTCATCTCCTAATATCGAACAGTGATTTTTTTTTACTCCGTTATTTTGAATTATTTACTTACTTACAACGTTAATATTAATATCATGAGATTACACTTGTATTTTCTTCTCTTCATCGTAGCGGCAGCTCAAGGTATGCACGTTCAAAACGTTTACATTGTGCACCATGAACAATGTTTTGAGCCAGAATAATACTGGATTAGTGCACTTTGAAAGGCATAATCATGTCTTTTAAATTTTCATAACATAAGAATAACTGGAATTGTTTTTAGAATCTACTGATGAAGTAAAAGAAGAAGAAGATCTGTATGTTTTCGATGATGATCAAAATCTTGTTAGAGTTGACTCTGATTTGTCAAAAGCGTTGCCACCACTCATTCCTTTAGGATCAAACGATGTTAAATTCTACTTACATACAAGGGACTCTCTGTTTGAAGAAGAATTATTTGTGAACGATTTGGCAACGTTGAAAAAATCCTTGTACGATGCTAATCGCGAAACTAAATTTGTCACTCACGGATGGGTCAACTCAAAAAGAAGCCCTGCTTGCAAATTGGTCAAAGACGGTACGGTATATCATAATTATTGCGTTGTACCATAAATATTATCTAGTATTATGATAATTCTTGTTTAATTTGATAATTCTAATTTTAGCATTTCTAAGACGAGGCGACTTTAACGTTATTGTTATTGATTGGAGCAAGAAAAGTATGGGATTGTACTTACATGCCGCTCAGTACGTTCCGGAAATTGGGAAACGCGTAGCAAAAATGATTAATTTTTTGGAGAGCAACGGAATGAATCTTAATACTACGACACTGGTTGGTCACTCATTAGGAGCCCATATCGCGGGTCTGTCTGGATACTATGCCAAGGGAAAAGTAAATTATGTCGTTGGTGAGTGCTGTTTCTCGCGTAGAGGAATGTATTTTTTGTTTTCGAAAAAATAGTTTGGACATTTAATGACAACAATTTTATTTAGGTTTGGATCCTGCTCTTCCTAGCTTCCGTTTCAAAAAACCCGGCGAGAGAATTTCCACGGAGGATGCGAATCACGTGGAAATCATTCATACGAACGCTGGTAAACTTGGCTTTTATGACCCACTAGGCAAAGCTGATTTTTACCCCAACGGTGGCGAAAAACAACTGGGTTGCCTCGTTGATGTCGGCGGCAGCTGCTCTCATGCTCGATCGTACGAGTTATTCGCCGAGTCGTTGGTGTCCAAGACTGGTTTCTACGGTAGGCTGTGTAGAAACCGCGGAAGATACAATCCAGATTCATGTGCTGGTGATTTTGGAAAAATGGGTGGTCATAAACGCTGTTTACGCTTCGACGGCAGCTACTATGTTCCAACCAAAGACAAATCCCCATTTGCTATCGGTAGAATGTAACCTTAAATGTTATCGTTATTATTATTATCGTTAAACGATTAATATGTAATAGGTGAAGGGAATTTGGTTCAATTTATGGAAAATAATCTTATTTTGTGAAGGTAATAAACAATTTGGGTCTAAATAAAAAAAAACACATTTTAGTTGTATTATTTTTCGTGTCGTATGACGTGTTGTCCTAACGTTTTTTGTATCTTAAACCTAATCAACCTTCAAAGATTTGAAGCCTCAAGTTTGTAAGAGCAAATCAATTGTTACTTTTACCAAAACCTTGGTCAATCAATTCAATTTTAATACATTTAAGCGTACGTCTCCTCTTGGGCAACTCTAGCAGGTGTGCTTTAAAAAAAAGACGCTTACAAAATCGCACCTCTCGCTCGAGCACATCAGAGGCGTTCGATCGACCGTCCACGGCAATCTCCGCGGCCAAAGCCGTTCGTTATTGCCGGGCGTCCAGATCCGCGGATTATACGAAGATTGCCGTAAGTGCGGACGGGGTGAAAGCGCGCGCGAAGAATATCGCGGCGGATCGGGGCGGGAGCGGCAGGTGGAGGCGAAATCCTCGCGCGACAGACGCGCGTGTTTCGCAATAAAGTCGGGGATTATCGGGCGTATCGATGCCAAGGGGGTGGCGGCGCGCGCGCACGGGGGAAGTTTTTTTTAAGCGGCGATCCATCAAAACGTGATTCCGCGACCTCGTGTCGGCGATAAGTCGCCGCGTCGCCTGCGCCAATGTGTGTACAGCCGTCGCTTTTCATTTGCGCGTCGGCGCGAGGGAGAGCGAGAGCCGGAGGGTGGGAGAAGGCGGGAAAAGAGGAAAAGGCCGGCGTAACGACGTAAAAATGATTCCGGCGCCGGGCGCGAAGCGAATAATTGATTCGAGAGGCGGACATAACGAGACGAGAGAGGCGAATCGACGCAGACGCGTGCGGCCACGGGTTTTGCGCGGCCGAATCCGTGTATATACCCGAGGCGAGAGTCTGTGCGCGTGCGATTAAACGCCGGGTAGATACGCTGCAGAGACACGCGTCGTTAGCGGCCGTTCTTTTGCAACTTCTCGCGCACCTGCTGCGCTCCCATTGCAAGGGAATTCGAGCGGGGAATTTTCTTTATCAAGGATATCCTTCGAAAATTAATGAGGACGCGATGACCTTTATTATGCCTGCCGTTATTTCCGTTTTCAGAAATTTTATCTATCGCGATATGGTATGAAATTCGGACCACTGTATGACGGAATTTTTTTTTAATTCTCTGTTCCTGATTCTTTTTAGTAGAACCATTCTGAATATTTTCAACGACATTTATTTTAACACGTTCGATTTTATAATTCTAGGTGTAAAGTTTATTTAAATATATAGATATAAACTTAACTTTGAAATAGTTTTTCGGATTAAATAAAAAATTATCTCTTCATCCTTCGTACATAGTTTATTCATATCTAACGAACTTACAAAAATAATTCCTTAATTTCTCTTTGTTCATTTTATAAATATATGAATTATAAATATAAAGCGGGTGATTTTTCAGAGTAAAAGATAAATACGTTAATATTGTTTTACGTCATAAAACTCCTAAAAAGACTGAACTTTTTTTACATTTTATACAATTTGCTGCAATTTTTATCAACCCAATAAATTTAAAATCAAAACATCATTTTCAATCGAACAATTTTTTTCTACGCCACCTCCCAAGAAAATTCCCGACGCAATCAAAAGGACTGCACTTATCCCCCCAGAGCTCGTCGCCTGCTGCAGCCTTCCAATAGCGTCATCCGATGCATCCGTGCACCGCGGAGCGTCGGCGTGTGCGCGCACGCAATTCACGTACACGGCGCAGGGGACGAGGCTGCAGCGCGTCCTCGGCGATCTGAAAAAAAGCGGCGCATTGAGCTCGCGCGCGCGGCGGCGGTCCGGAGGAGAAGAGGCTCGCCGGGCGCCGCCGCGTAACTGATGGTGCTTACGAGTGTCAGAGGCAGGCTCCCACTTCTTTGCGCGTGTGTCGCGGCGGGTGCACACATTGCGGGACACGCGACGCGCCGCACGTGCATGTGCGCGCGTCCGCGGCAGGCTCACGTGGACCGCCGATGCACCGGGCCGCGTTGCAGCAGCAGCAGCGGCGCCGGGGAGGAGGAGGAGGGGCATCTCGACGAGCCATCACGTGCGCCACCGAAAACGCGCGCGTGACGCCGATCGAAGGCGCGATTAGCCTCCCCCGTGTGCGCGGGGAGAGATGAGTTTTCGCGGGGATCGGCTGGTGCTCGTGCATGAGCGATGGGTCTTAGGCTGCGGCGGTGCACGAGCGCGGGATTTGTCGGGAGAGGAGGGGGTCAATGATATTTTCACTAACACTTATTGTTATTTTTGTTTAAAAAATTTAAATGGTACATACGGTGGTGCAAGTAGTAAAATAAGTATTGTCAGAAATTTGAGTTTTTTAATAGTAGGGTATACTGAAACCGATGTTTTAGCCGGCTGACGGTGCCTTACCACAGGATATTTAAGCAACGTTGGTACTACGTAGAGGTTCGTAAAAGAATTCGTGACCCAAAAATATCCAAACCTATGTAATGTCAAATGTGTCATGGTCATCTAATTTTGACGATCTCCCTAAAGCGGATTTTGCTAATTGGCATTTATCCTACTGGGTTTTGTCGAAGGATATTCTTCATGCCATGTGTGCATAACCCTAGACTAATGCGGAAAGACGTATGAGGGATTTTGAATATGAAATTAAAAGGAAAAGTACCTAATAAGTTATGATGATAATGTTTTTATCACACTGACTATTTTAACTAATGATGGTTACCGTAAGTAAAAATTTTCAGGTTTCAATTAAATTTTAATTACATACTTAAATAATTATTTTTAACAGACAAACGTTGCTTTGATTTTATAAAATCAGATTATCGTAATTAAAAATAAAGTTGCATGAGCGAAGTCAAAATACATACTAACGTATGAATTACATCGCAGCGATGAACATTTTATTTACACGATAACATTTTAATGCCAAAGTATTTTAACGCAAATAATTATCAATTAAAATAAAGTCAAACGTACAATTACTTCAACGTTTTTACCAATTTTGGATGCAGAAAATGTTTAATAAAAATTTATATTTAAAATAAAATCGCCTTGGAAATATAAAAACAGATAAAGCACTTCAAAAGAAATGTACGGCGAAGAATCAATAGAGGGGAAGCACATATTTCCGCACAGAAAAGGGAACCTGATAAAGGTGCCGAGCTCAATACCCACGACAATAATCGGATTGATTAAAAGTTGACCGAGATGAACTTGATGTACCTCCGACTTCTTTTTCGTTTCGAGATAACGGCTTTGTTCGCCCCTATTCCCCGATAAAGGGACGCTTCCTCTCTAATACTAGAATTTCCCTCGATATTTATAGTTCCCCTCGTAAAATATTTCCACACCATTTGCAGAAATATTTTTCCGAATTACCGGATTCGATATATCACCTCGAAAATAAATTATTACCGCTCATTAAAAGTCATCGCGCTTCGGAAAAATCGCGTTACGTTTTATTACGCGATTTTTCCGTTTGAAGCAAAATCTAATTTATTAGCGAGCGATTAATCGCGATGCGAAGCGATTAACGCAAAAGAGGTTGTTTCGGCGAGCAGCGCGCGCTAACTTCCAGGGGTAAATGTACGTACGCGCGACTAACGTTGTCAGACTTCATCAGCGCTGAAGTTACGGGGAAAAAGCAGCCGCGCGAAATAATCGATCCGTTGACAAGGTGATTAAACTTTCATTAAATGCAGACTAAATTGCAGCCAAAAATATCGATCCACCGCAGCGTCTCCGGGCTGGACCCTTCGCCCTGCGATCCCCAGCGTAACACACCCTTGCCATGAAATCAGGATTATCTTATCCAGCTGCCTTGAGGGAATCAAAGATTCACTTTACAGAGAGAGGCAACTGATATTTTTACTTTTGATTCGAGTCGTTACTCGAATTAGGTCTATTCTCTTGAGGCGAAAGAAGTGAAAAGAGGGAAAAATCACGTTTTGACTCGATTCGAGTGGTTTTTTGCTTTTTTTAATTTCAGAGTCGTGCGTAATTATTTTAAAATAACTTGTTTCCTTAAGATATAGTAAATTTAATCTTGAGATATCTTTTAAAAATATTCTTATCAGAATCAGATTTCAAAATTAATAACGCATGTAACACTTCATTTAAAAGCGTGATTAAAATTTAATTTTGAATCGACTGCTATCGACTCTTATCCCAAATTTTTTAAATGATATAAAGTATGGTCAATTAGAAACATGTGTTGTATCTTAATCATCAAATCAAAAATAAAATCTTTATCTTTTATCTAAATTTTCGTAGAATCCACTTCGATGTTTTTCCTGATTACTTTTTTTTCGAAACTTGAACTACTTATTAGCAAAAATGTTTGAAAAAATTATACCAAACCTTACATTATAACAATTTGTTTCTTTTTTTACTCTTATAATTCGCATATTTTGATCTCGTTCCGCTATTTGTAGCTTTAAATTATTTTTTTAGTTCATTCATCCGTTCGTCTCTCTCCCGATCTTCCTCTCGCTCTCTTTCTCTTTCCCTCGCTCCTTCCACAGGATGCGCGCAAATCAGAGATAGAGAAAGCAATCTATTGACTTTGAAATTGATTGAATTTTGGCGAATGAATTTGATTAAAACCGTGGACATTCACTTGTGTGCCGAACGAATTTACTGTTTTAATAGTTGACATTGCAGTGCATTTCAACATTTTCTCCTGTTTGAGGATTGAATTTTTATTTTAAACACAATGTGGTTACTCAATGGTCACTTTTGCATCGAGTGCTTTATGCTCTCTTAAAAGTGCGGAATGTATTTAATCGCTGAAGTATTTATTTGACAGGTGGAAAATAAGATTTCAGAACGAAATGCTCGACTTATTTTGTTGTTTCCTCATTATTCGTTGAAGAGTTCATTTTGATGCCGTAGCTGAGTAATCCTTCTTTTGTGTACATTCTTTCAAAATCTTTATCTTAAAATTCTTGATGAATTTTGATATCTTTGAAAATCATCTGAACAAGTGATTATAAAAAAACAGCATTTCTTGTAAATCAATAATCACGATATCGACCGTATCAATTGATCTGTTTTTTTACTGAAAAATTTTAATCTTTTCCAAGATATATTCAACTTACATTCAAATATTTTACTATTTTATCTTCTTTTTCATTTTATCCACTATTAGATTACAATAATCCCTCAAATCCTTTTGTTATATCAGAGAAATTTACGAAAAATATCCTTCACGTCTGATAAACACGCATTATGCATAAAAACAATGCATCTCGCCTTATCTAAATAAATAATAGATCCCTAGTCTATCGGTGACTTAAAAATATAATTTTCTCTCGCGACTTTCTTACTCGACCGAGCTTAATTATATTTCTAAAAGAAAAACACCGCGGGAATAAACGCGAGGGTAAGATCCTCGAGGTGAGAGCGAGCATAACCAGCGGCGTGAAAAAGTGCAGCGTCTGGTAGTCGTACGAACGACGTCGCCGGCTCTCTCCGTTGTTTAATTGTGCAGGGAAATTAACACAGCGGCGGAATCCACTTTGCATGTTAGGCTTTTACGGCTCGGCGAGAAAGAGCCCCGGCCGTTCGGAAGGTCCGGCGCGGCCATCGTCGCCGCCGTCGACTTGCTCGTCTCCCGGCGAATGGGCGGCCTCCTCCCGCCGGCGACCCCCTTTCTTCTCCGCCCGGCCGCCCCCGCGCGCTCGCCCTTCCTCGCGACCCTTACGTGTCCCTCGGAGATATAGAGGCGCGCCCGGGCGCCGGCGTACCTCTATAAATTCCCTTAGGATTTTTCTTTCCTCCACTTGCCTTAATTAAAGCCGTCCCTTACGACCCCTTACGACTCCACGGGCTCCACCCTCGCCGGACCTTCGCCCGAGAAATTCGCCGCCACCCTCCTCCCACGCCGCCCCGGCTTTTGTGCGCCAAGAGCGAGGGTCCGCGAGCATTCGCTGGATCTAGAAAGAGAGGAAGAGAGAGAAAGAGCGATCGACGCCGGCTCGCGGGACAATTAGAGTAATGCCCGTCGAGCGTTTAATAATGCAAAGTGGAGCGCCGCTACGACAATGGCGAAGAAACGGCCGCTTCGACGATTTGCGGGGCGGCCGAGGTTTTTTCTTGGCCGATTATGCCATTAATAATTGGGATTGCGGCACGTAAGTTTTACCGATGGATGAATTTTTCGTTTGAAAGAGGTGCGGAGTCAATGCGCTGATTATTTTTAACAGAAGAATAAGATGGGATGCTGGTTAATACTCGCGAGTATTTCAGTGATATTTTAGGGTAACGAGTTGACTCCATTTTTTGAAGATAGAAATAATATTGAATTTTTTTAAGTACGTAGTGATCACTTTTCTCCTTAAACGTCAAAATGTTCATTATTTTTAGATTATTTTTAGAATTAGGCAAATGTTTAACTCAAACTATAAAAGAAGTAAACGCTATTAAAATGTAAATAAATTTTCAAATATTTTCGATTGCTTTGGATTCGAAAAAAAATCAGTAGCCTGATATAGCAAAAGCTCAAAA
The DNA here is from genome assembly GCA_900480045.1 of Eurytoma adleriae. Classification (NCBI taxonomy): domain Eukaryota; kingdom Metazoa; phylum Arthropoda; class Insecta; order Hymenoptera; family Eurytomidae; genus Eurytoma; species Eurytoma adleriae. Next base: position 18,406 of record UXGC01000177.1, on the reverse strand, counting down.
CAATATCAATCATTTTTAACATAAGATATATTTATATGTAATAAGATTGAATTTTAATCTATTAATTTACACACTGATGCACTGATGAGACTTTGCCCATTAAGATAATCTTCCGGAATGTGCGTTGATAGTAGGCTATTCTTAAAAGTCTCGATTGAAGATAATTTTCCAACCATCTCCATATGAATTTTTCCAAAGAAGAATTTCTAAGATGCTTTATTCGTGAAAGACTTCCTTGTAAGTATACAATTCCAATTCTAAGACGAAAGCTCGATTAAAAAATTGAACGGAAAAACAAGATTTATTAACTAAAATATCGTTAAAGGAATATCAGCGTGCGAAACACATTCGTCTCGTCAGCCGTGCAATTCGTCAAGTCCCTTTGTCGTCGACGACAATGGGCGCGGGCGAGTTGATTTTTTTCATTACACGCGGAATTGATATTCGGCGTTTAATTAGTAACAGCTGTTCCTTGCCACCGGCGCTCAATGAAATCCACTCGGTTAAATAACTATCGCGGGGGCCGAAAGTTAGCCCGAGTCAAAACAATAAATGTATATCATTTAAAGCGCGCGAAGTGATTTAATTTAGGCCACCTCTCGGGTAACATTGATTTATTTAATAAATTTTCAATTTGCCCCGCTGTTATTTAAACAAGTGATAATGAGTTAAGATAATTAGTGGCTTGCTTTCGAAATAATGAACGCACGTCTCGCGCTCGTGGGCGCGCGCGCACACAGTGACGCGCGCATACAGGGAAGGCGGCCGCCCGTTGCCAGCTGCCAACGTGATCGGGGCTCTTGCAATAATTAATTGGAAACACAGTAGAATGTTATTACGCGCGATCGTGTAGCCGGGGCCGATGGTCAACATATAGGTGTCTCAATCAAACTAAAATTGCCGGAATATCATGATCGCTATAATGGACAGCAGTGAATACAAACATTTATTTGGCCGTTTTAAAAACGACACCGTGTTATACACTCATCCGGTCGGTCCGGCCGGCCGCTCGCCTATCCCCCGGCCCTTCCGCGTTCTCGAGTTATTATACATCGTTAGGCCAATACCTCTGATAAATTGATATATCAATTTTTTTTAATAAACTAGTAGTTCGCACTGAAATTTCTCGCTCATGGTAATACCTTCTAATCAACTAGTGATTTTTCATACCGAATGTGTTTTGATAAAAGTTACATACTCAATAATGAAGATACCGCTAAAAAAATAAAATAAAAATAATAATAATAAAAATGTGAAATTGTCTTTTAGTTTGAATTTTATGGAAAATTCAAAAATAATTACACTGCGAATTTTTGCCTGCTTCTCCGTGACAAATAAAAATTTGTTTATTTAGTGTAAAAAAAAATCACGAATCGATAAAATTGTTGGGATTTTAAACTTTTAAAGTTAAGATATTAAACAATTTCTTTAAGTCAACTTTGTAAAAATGTCCAATTCCACTAGATCTCATTAAAAATATCCAAAGCTTCCACCTTTTTCTGACATATAATAAATTAAACCAAGCGTTACCGTTTATATCGTAGCAAAAGGCAAAAAAAGACAGTACATTCCACGTCCGAATGGAATTAAATACTTAAAGGAAAAAGTCGTAAAGCCAAACTCGCTCAGCCCGAAGTTTTCAGCCAATAAGTCATTGAGACGCGTGACCCAAAAACAAAAAGCCCACTCCCTCCTAATCGCCGAAGTACACCCACGCGGACGAAAACTTTTCCCGCGCTCGCCTCCTCCTTCCCACCCGCACCTTTTCTCCGGGCGCAAAAGTATTTTAATTTCAGCCTCGCGATGCGTGCTCGCGCGAGCGGCTACTGCAATTGTCTCCGGAAAATCGTCGAAAAGTGTAACGCGCCCCGACAGCCGACGTCAGCGCAGTCGCGGAAACAAGAAGTTGGTCGTACCCGCGACTGCGGAAAAAAAGAGAGCGAGAGAGAGAGAAAGAGTCGCGGATAAACAAAACGCGAACAAAGAAAGAAAGGAGCGCGGCGGCCCAGCTGCGAGCGGGTGTGCGGAGAGCGCGATAGCGGGCGAAAAGTTTCCTCGGCTCGCGCCTAGCTCTTCGACACGGGGGCACCGCAGCCTCGCGGTTTCCGGCGAAATAGAAAGAGAGAGGGACAGAGATGGAGAGAGGGGGGGGGATGGGACCGACGTGGTCACGATGCCGACTGCGCGCGGGAGGGCACCGCAGGAGCCGAGCGAGCGTGATAAGAGCCCGCCGGAAGGGAACGGGGAGTTTGAAAAGTTCCCGCGCGCGAAAAGCCGCGCTTTTCGCACTTTTCTTGGCGGCCGTCCGTGCTCAAAGAGAGCGAGAGAAAAGGGGAGCTTGCGTCGGCGCTCGAGGGGCCACGGAAGCCTTTGGTCGAAGGAGTTGCGTACGGTCAGATGGGTAACTAAACCAGTAATGATTGAAGTACAGATTTCGATGATAAATCATACTTGAGGATAGGTTGCGTACCAATGGATTGGCAGTTGTACCTGTCTGTTACTACTTGATTCTGGAAAGCTTACTTTAGCTTATCGATCTGATCGATTGTTCAATTGTTTAAGGCGTAAAAAGCCTGATTTAAATGGTATAATAGAGCTGTTAGTATAATACGGACGTCATGAAGCTATTGTTTCTTCTTCATCTACGACAAAGTAATTAGCTTAAAGTAAATCACATTCATGAATCCATCGATGCTGATGACTCGTCGATTGAAACATGCCGAGCTTAAATGTCTACTGCAAACATTGTTAATGCATTAAATGTAGTAGTTTACTGAGAGGTATAGGCAAACGCACTTGATGTATGTTGACCCCTTGATTGTAGACTGCGTTGCAGAATTTGAAGGCAAATAATTCCATCACAATGGCCGCTATATCGAAGAAGGAGCGCCTGATATTGCCCCGGGCAGTAATACATCAGTTATTAAAGGAAAATCGATCCTTCTTTATATTCGATTTAAAAATATTCGTTGTGTTCGCCTGGTTCGATAAGTTTATCGAGCAATGATGCTGATAAATAATATTATAACCGCAGCGCGGGTATTAATATTATATTAATCGGTTTAGCGGCATTTAAAAGATTACTTTGCATAACAACAACAACAAGTTGCATAATTCTCTTCGTCGTTTTGTTATTCTAGTTATAAATTGTAATCATCATTAAGCAGATGCTAACTAATTTTACAAAATTTATGTATACACAAACAACGAGGGAATTAAATAACTACCTACCGCTAAACATTAAGCCATTCAAGTCTTTTCATTTTCAGTAGAACATGTATGCTGTGGTAAGACAATTTTTCAAAGTTATATTAATTGTTTAATACAGAACAAACAAAATTGCTAAACATCGAGATATTTAAGTGTGATCTTTCAGAACGAAATTCTTGACTTATCTTATTGATTTGTAATAATTAGTTTGAAGTGTTCACGTGAATGTCACAGTTGAGTAATCCTTTTTTTGTATCGATTTTTTTCAGAAATCTTCAACTTATATCATTTGATGAATTTTTAAATCTTTCAATATTGACAATAAGTCTAAAATTAAGTCGGTCAAGTCTATTTTCAGTTTAAGTAGTTAATGCCGGCTGCGGTAAGACAACAAACAAAATCGCTAAACATCAAGCCATTAAAATCTCTTGTCAGTTTAAGTAGTACAAGCGTGCTGCGGTAAGACACTTTTTCAAGCTTCCATCAATTGTTTAAAACAGAACGAGCGAAATCGCTCAAGAAGTCTCCGCGCCTGAAAAGGACACTTACACCCAGCTCGTCGTCAAAAATGCCCCCATTCATTTCGCAGCATCCCTTTCATCTCGGCCAATAACTCGAGCGCAGGCCTTAAATAAAGCCCCCCTCCATCGGACCTCCCCTCGGCCGCGTACAAAACTAAACTCATCAGCATCTGCATCAGGAGGTCGGTCCTTGGCCGGGCCGCGCGCGAGCTCTCTCTCTCTCTCTCTCTCGGCGCGTATAAAGCCGGGGCTCGGGGCCGCTCGATGAGGGTGCGCTCGCCGGCGCTAGTTTCCCCATAAATGCGCGGCGCGGAACGAGTCGAAGCCGGGCGCGCAGTCGAGAGGCCCGCTAGTTGTAGTGCGCGCGCGGGGGAGGGCGCAGGGCGGACGGCGCGCGTAGGAGCGAGCGCGCGCGCGGCTATAAGAGGGACGGCGCGCCGCTCTCGCTCGCACGCGGGCGCATCGACCGTGGAGGCCGTGTTTTTGCGGGTGTGGCTTAGCGCCGCCACCGGCGTCTCCCCTCCCGCCTCTTGGCGAGCGAGCGAGAGGGACGCGCGAATTTTGCGCTCGCGCCCTCCTCGTCCGCTCGCTCGATTTTATGCGCTCGCTCTTTCCAGCGCTCTGCCACCCGCGCGCCCGCCACCTTCGACCAGAGAGAGCGAGAGAGAGAGCCGGGCGTCGAACTAACCGGCTTCTGATAATATTTCGTTACGCCGCGATAAAAAAAAAAGGGGCCGAGTGGAAATTGTTGACATTTTTTCCCGCGGCGATCGCTCCGCTCCTCTTTTTTTTTTCCAGCGGAATCGCGGAATTGCTCGATTGAGCGCCGCGAGGTGCCCGATGGGCTTACCAGTTTAGCGGGGCTTTTTTTGCGAGGGATGATTGACGAGTGGAGCGAGGAGGAAGGAGGCGGCAGGAAGTAAGGCGCGCCCCGTGGAAATAGAACGTCGATATCGATCTTGAGCGCTGGTCCGACGGGCTTCTTGTCTAATTTGTTCGAGGTGCCTGTGTGATCCGCGCTGAATTTACGTGCTCGACTATGTCAGTCACGCGGCAAGGCAAAAAAGGAGGTACATTGGTCGGTACGGAGACTTTATTAATAGCCGTCGGCAAGGTGAAAGACCCAGACGCTTTCTCTTAAGCTCTTTCACTGCATTTAGCGATGCGTTTTCATTCTTCAATTTTGGTCTACCGACGGATTGTCGTTTGTGAAAGACATTGAAATGTACTTCCCGCCTTTTTATTTCGTAGACAATGGGAGAGGTTTATTTATAAAGTAAATAGATTAATTCTATTGTGACTTATTTTTCTGCATTCAATATATTCACTTATAATTAGAGAAAAATGAATAGAAAAAATTCTGGTGAAATCTGATTTAAATTATTTTTACTACTGCGAATGGTTTCATTCTATTTTTGTAAACAGTACAGTTTTGCTGGATTACTTCGTTATTTTTATCTACCATTTCTGATGCCAATCCACTTATGACAAAACCACGTTCAAGAACGCTAATTAAAAATTTAATGCGCATGTTTATAATACCTCCATAATCTTATCATATCTCAATCTAAAACGTGAATCTTTTCATTAATACAAAAACAAGAAATATAAAGAATTAAAACGTTGAAATTTTATCATGAAGTTTCGAGAAGAGTAACATTATCAGATTGTGTCACAATATATAACGTAAAGAATCCGTATTATTATACTTATAAATTTTACATAGATTGATAAGATACAAATAAACATCTAAAATAAGTATAGATTTCTAAAAACGTGTTTCATTGAATTCACGTGATTTCGTATTTACAACTGACGAAAAAGATTAACCTTCTTGATTATAGTGGATTAAGGTAGCGACAAATAATTAAACCGATTTAATAAAAAAGCACATTTTATTAGTGATAAATATTGCGATGAGGAACCGATCCTTTTTTTGGTGCTTTGATGGGTCAATTCAAGATTACGCGATTTTTTAAATCGTTATAAGATTTTAGATTCTTTTAAGACTTAACATGATTTTTATTAATCAATTTATGAATGAATTCTTTCTCATAATTAATTTGTATGCGAATATTGATTTTAGTACATGTTAAGTTCTTCCTATTGATTACACTATACCAGTGGGGGCCCCGCCTCTAAATAATAAGTTGTTATCAATAATCTACTAATCCTAATCTCCTTAAATTTTCTTGACTCTGAAAGATAAAAAACATCAGTGTCGCAATTTCTCTTGAGAACGCCACCAGCAGCTGCGATCGTACGACACCGTTATCACCTTCGCAACTACCTCCCACGAAATAGCCCTGTGTCCCTAACACCATTTTTTCCGACACTAATACAACGGCGCGTTGCATAACGCCATGGCGCATTATGAGGTCGGCCGCGTCCGACCTTCACCGCGCGGCCAAAGATTTATCGTCCCTAATACCTATTGACATTGAAAAGGTAATCTGCGTAAGTGGCCGCCGCTGGGGCTAACCTAACCCGCTCGCTTCCGGCCATTGGCCCGGCACAATTTTTTTTTTTTTTTACACACCCATGCGCTCGAACAGAGCGATACAGCTGTTGCCCATCGCTTTTGAATCTCCGTGGCTCTCTTTTCATAGCCGCGATTGTAACGTATTTGTCCTTTATCGGCTGCGATTCAGCAAAGACTTCTTGGGGAGTTGTATGCCCACGCTGAGTCTATAGTTTACCAACAGTTTGCGATTACGTAATGCAATGGATGTCAAGTGCAACGGTGGACTTATCAAGTACTCTCGAACATCTGATTTGGTTCCAGTATTTTTATAAGCTTGACCGCTGATAAGACTTCTCGGAATATTGGGGAAGTGCGATTTTGACACTGATGAATGAATCTATCTATTTATCGATGGCACTGATCTCTTAATGAAGTTTCCTTTTATTGTAGCAATAAACGTTTGTAAATTAATAAACGTTAATAAATTTTAATGCCATTTTTTTTATTCCCGCGGAAGCATTATGTTACATTACTATTGTAAATCGACGTGTAACGGAAAAAAAGTTGACTCCGGACCTTTCATGAAGTAGCGCGTGATTGAGAGAGCTGGAAAACAAATGGGGAAAAAGTATCAAACGAAATTAAAATCAAATAAACCCCGGCAATCGAGCCAATTAAATCGTATAATAATGTGTAATTGTATGTTAAGTCCGCGTTGAAATTAAAAAGCGATTGATTTTCCCGATCGGGTATAAATATCGCTCGGACGCTCTCGCACCATCAACCGACGATAAATAATACGCGATAAAAAGGAAAAAGCTCGAAACAATATTTACCCCGCGCATTTTCATCGCGTCCGCTTCCGCGCGCGAGCGTTAAAAACTAATTACCTCGTCTCACCTTCGGGCACACGGCAGCGTCTTCGCCGGGTCAACCGCGCCTTCCAAGCGGTTCATTTACCGAGTCGACTAATTGGAAGAAGAAAAAAAAATTAGAGAGAAATAAAAAGCGCGGCGACGACGGCACTCAGGGGAGCAAACATAATTAGAAGGCGGCCGCGGCAAACGAAGAAAAGGGGTTATTCCGACTGTTTGACGACACGCGATACGCCTTTCGCGCCACGGGGCACGGCCCCTTCGGAGAAGCGGAGAGAGATCGGAGGAGTAGTCGGCTCCGACGAAGACGCCAAGTGGTCATCGCTAATGGCGATGACAAAAACGCTGTTTGCGCCGCTGGGGGGCAAGGGCCAGAAACGCGATACGATTATTCATACTCGAGCGCGCGCACGGCGAATATTTGTTTTGGTTAATGGAAAACGGCTCGGCGGGACTCTTAATTTCGTTTTTCTCATTAACGTGGCGCCCGCGGACGACGCGCCCGGCGCATTTTCAGACGAGGACGATGGAGGTCAGCGGTTGCCGGGCCCTCCGTACGCTGATAAGTTTCCCGGGTGGATATTAATTATACCGTCAGGGTTTCTAATTCTGATTAGAACTCTAGTTTTTAAAGCTGTTGCGCGGAAACAAGAAATTATGAAAATGCGATGTAATTTTTTTATGACTCTGGATTAGGAAAGGCTAGTTTCATGAAATTCCTTAATTCAGCGTTTGAAACTTTGTGCCTACATTTTTTGAAAAAAGCAAAAATTTTCATCTCTTGCTCAATTTTATTTTTAATATTTTAAACCCATTTGACAAGGATATCAAGCTTTTTCAATGACGTTGAAGAAGCTCCGTGACCTAAATAAAAAGTAAAGACTTTTTAAAAGGCTGCTACTTTGCAGAAAATTTTTTAATCATTCCAGTGTTGAACTACACCCCAAAATGGTTAAAAATCGATTTTTTGATAAAATTTCAGTAAAAACGCAACTTTGTTGCGCTTATCTGATTTATACACTTTATATTAATGAATGACTGTACATTAGATCTGAAAATAGTGATGACCTAAATTTAACTCTAATGATACGCATTTCGAGCTGAATAACAAAGTACCAGAGAAAATACTAAAGGATTTCCACGAGATAATCATTCTAATATTTTATTTAGATTTCAATTATCGTTTGGAAAAAGTTTATTTAAATATGTGATGAATGTAGATTTCTGATTATCTGCATGATTATATGATTAGATAATGTATTTTTCATTCATATAAAAATTTATTTCACAAATAGATTACGTTCCTAACGAATTAAATATGAAACTAAGAGCAACTTTTTTATTTAAATCACTTAAAATAAATCTTTCTAAAAATATCAATTTCAGTGAAATGTTTAAATTTCAAACTTATAACAAAGCAAACGATGTGAATCTGTCACAAATTTAGCAAAAGCAGAGATAAAGCCACACTTAAAATACTGGTATTGTCATTTTACAATTATTTAAAGCAACAAAACAAGGGATAGCAAACAAAAAGTATATTCTCTTCGCCCGTATTTTCGAGAATGCAAATTTCCCGCGTAAGCCAAGCTCTTCCATTGAAATATTCTAATAAAGCCGAAAAAGTGCCTAATATTCTTTTACCGTAACCGGCCGAACTTTCGTCCTGTCTATTACATGTTTACAAACTTCCAACGCCTGCCGCGCATACTTTGCTCCGCGGCTCTCGCTCGCGCGCCCGGCCATTATCATACAAAAGCTCAATTAATTCCCAAAAGCGACCGACAGACCGGCTTTAAAATCGACAGGCAGAAACTTTCGGATAGCTCGCCTCTCGCTGACGTTTAAAACGAAACTATTTTAGCGTGCGCGTTGCGCGCGGCCAGCCCTCCCCACCTGCGAGCGCGTCTCGGCGCATAACGGCGAGGCGGCGGTCCGCCCGGTATAATCGAGTTTCCGAACACACTCGCCCCGTTTAAATTTTCGCGCTGTAAACGACGGGTGGCGGGGGCGCGCCCCGCGACAACTATATACGCGCGGGGCCGCGGTCCGCTCGCGCGACGCCCGAAACAATCGGCCGCCTATTAGCAAACTATTACGGCCCGAGTATCGATGGATCGATAGATAGAGTCGCGTCGTCAGCTGTTGCTCCCGGAGGCCGGACCGCGCGATCGGTTATCGGCGACGCCGCTGTTGCCGTTGACGTTGTTGGCGCGTGTACGGCAATGAGCGCCGAGGCTACGATCGTATAGGGCTCCTTGGGCTAATCCACTGGTCTTGGGGTGGAGTGATGAAGATGAGGTTGGTTAGGTGCAGTGCTCGTGATCTTCATCCTTATACTGGACATTAATCTTTAGATTCTATTTTGTTTACGTTTGAAAATCGCTAAGAATGGTGCGAGATATTTTTGCTTGAAGAATAGTGTGAAATGATTGCAGGTAGAACGAAACTCGAAGATTTATGAAATGTTCGGTAGTGCGTAGATGAGTAATTTTTTTAAAATCCCCTTCTTTTTCTAGTTATTGTTACCTATGAGTTTAGACAAATTTAGAATCGATTTATTATTTTTTATAACATGTTTGCACCTTTACGCTGGTTGATCAAAAACTTTGATTTTTTCTAACGGTGCATACTATTATGCAATTTTTTTCATTTTCCATAGTTATTCATAGATAAATAATATTAAAATATTAAATTATTTTTCTAAGTACTTTATCTGGCGAAGCGATGAAATAAAAATAATAATAAAAGCTTGTAACTAATTTGTACTACTCGTTACTATTTATTTTTCAGTTTTATCGATTGCGCAATTTGTTCGATGGAACCGCTTCAATTTAATAAAGGAAATAATTCTCTCAGTGCAAATAATATCTTGAAAATTTTTTCAATGTAACAGATTTCATTATTTTTAAAATAACCGAACAAAAATGGACTACTGCATTGAAGAAAAACGTATAAACAGTAAACGCGAAACCGTACGGACAACCTTGAAAACGAAGCCTCGTGAAAGATTCAATGAGTCCGAAAATAAAAATAAAAAAAAAAGCCATCAGGGAGAGCGAGAGGCGCGCATCAGCATTCATTTATATTCGTTCATTCCCTCACTATGTTAAAAGGTACAACTTGTTGTCCGTACAATGGCCCGTAAATAAATCAATTACACGAGATCGTTACAAATGCTTTGTGGCGCGGACGCGAGCCGCGTATATCCCGCAAAAAAAAGCGTCGCAAAAAAAAAACTCCCCGGCCGAAAATTCAATATAGAAAAATAAAGGCGCGCGCGCCGCGAAAATCCAAAGCCGCGCGGTTTCCCGGCCGAAATATAAAGGCGCGCGCGGGGCCCGCGGGGGGGGATGGAAGGAAAAGCCGGCTAAGCAAATAACGCTCGTCCTCCGGCGCGGGATTCGTCGCATAAACGCTCTAATAAAATATAAATACAGCAAAACAACTCGTCAACTTAAGCATTCTTTTTTGCCGGGCCGCGCGCGCGACACACAAACGCGCGTTGCCCTCCGCCCGCCACCCCGAAAAAAAGGAGCGAGAGAGAACACGTGTAGGTACAAAAGCCGCAGGCCGGGCTTTGTTGGCTGCGCGACCGAGTGACATGGTCGAGTCGCGAGATTTTCATTGTAGCCCAAGCGCGTATACCGCCCGTACGCGGGGGTATAAAATATAGAAAAAAAATGCGCGACAGAGAGAGAGGAGCGGCGGAAGCTCGGGATGCGTCCGACCTGCGGCAAATCCGCGCGGAGGGAGTGCGAGAAGGCGAGGACGTCGGCTCCCATTCGAAATCGATCCGCGCTCGAACGCGCGCCGGAAAATATGAATGGAAAACGCGCGATTCTTCGAGGGCAGAGGCTACGGTGGAGGGAGGGGGAGTGAACGATCGATCGACCACGTGTTTGGCACCTGTTCGCGTATATACCTCGGAGCCGATTTTCCCCGATTGCCCGAGCTTAATGGGCCGTCCCCCCTCGCGCCCCCCGTTCCGTCCGTTTTTCTTCGCCACCTCGTGCGCGCGCCCGAGCTTTTTCTTCGGGGTCGGGCTCGAATGGCTCTTGTTTGCTTGGCGCCCGACCGAGCGGCGCGCCGACAGTCCTCACGGCTCGTTGCCCGATTTCTCGCCCGCGAAAGAAAGTTTGACGGTATATTTGTGAGAGGCAAATGCCGATTGATCGGTGCAGATTATTGACGGCTTCAGTTTTGTGCGATATTTGCTCGTCCTGGATCGTTCTTTCAGTTTGCGTATGAGTATATGCTGCTCGTTATTTTTTTTATTTATCTTTATGTTGGTTACTTTCTGTTTAAATTTTTGTTTTCTTTTTTATCCTTCCGCACATTTATAATTATTTTTTTTAATTAAAAGCTCTGTGATAAAATATTGACCTTTCGAGTCAGTAAAAAGTTGAGTGCATCCTTTTTTTTAACTGATTAATTAATGTTTTATTTATATAAAAATAAATTTTTACAAAAAAATTGCTCTCGTTTTTTTTACAAAAATTACTAAATTTGATAAAAATTACCACAAACATAAGACTGTTCTCTAAGTTACATTTATAAGATTGTGAGGTAATTTTTACCAAACAGATCAATCGACCCCAAGATTCCTCTCCGCACACAGTAATTACCAGAAAATTGTCTCCGTGTGCTCGAAAAAAAAAATCGAACAGCAATTAACCCTCGCGCCATTAATTCCGCCCAGCAGATCGTGCGAGAGCAGCCTCTCGGCGAGGAGGAAAGAGCATGCAGCATCGTCGATCAAGCGGCTAACCGGCTCGTCGTCGGCGGAACCCGGTCACTCGTCTTTCCGCGCATTAAATCGCCCGTGACGGCTCTCTCCCTTCCCCGTCCTTCCCTGCTGGTTATTTTTCTCCTCTCGCCGGGTGTCGTCGTCTTCTTCAATTAAGCCGGCCGCTCGGAAGTAGCCCCGGGGTCGCACGGCTGCGACGACGACGACGACGCGCCGCAAAGGAGAGGGACGAGGAGGAGCGGAGCCGCCACCCACTCCGTCCCCGAGGCAGTCGCAATTAATTTTCCGGTAGACGGCGTAACAATCCCGCCGCGGATAGACGCGCCGGGCGCGCCGTCAAGGAGAGAAAGGACCTCGAAGGACGCTAACTAATACCCTTTGACCCGCTCGAAAATGACGGCTCGTCGGCGCGCCTCGCCTTCTCGATTGTTTCGCCGGGCAAGGATTATCACCGGCTTGCCACGATTGTACGCTAATTTCCTTTTGCTCGTGCAATCAAAACTTTATCGTTCCTTTTTTGCTTCTTTTCTTCCTACGGTTTTGGGGTAGCGTGATTTCAATTGAAGCTTGGTTTGTTTCAACAATTTTTTTAACTTATTGTAAATAGATTTTTTGTGTGTAAATAAAAGAAATGAAAAGCTAACAAAACTCCAAATTTTATTTAATTAATAAAATAAACAGAATTTTGTGGTATTTTCTAACTATAATACAATCAATATCATTTTTAATAAACAACTGCGTACATTTAACTATGCAAAAATATGTAAAATCAATTCTTAAAATAATACTCCCCGCAAAATGAATATAGCAAACTTCGGGGCGTTTAATATCTGCGCTCCTCGAAAGGATCCGTCGTCTGAGACAAAGAGAGAGCTCGGGCTCGGCGGGGTAGCGAGCAAAAAGGGGTAGGCGGCCAGAAACAAGAAGCGAATCGGCGAAAGAAGAAGACGCAAGCTCGCGGGCAGGAGAAAGCAGGAGAGAGAGAGAGAGGGAGATCCTCCCGGCGGAGGCGGCAGGGACACACATCAGGGACTAGGCGAGGAGGAGATATCCCCGAGGATCAGAGGCGAGCCTTTGTAGCCCGGTCGAGCGGGTGGCCGGTCGACTATTGGAGGGGGTGGGTGGGTGGCGGTGGCCTCGCCTCGCTCGGGGTTTTCGGCCGGCGGGCCACAAAGGCGGTCCACGCGCGCGCGCTCCTTCCTCTCGCCGGCTCTAAAACGTGGAGGTGGACCTAAGCGCTCGGCCGCGAGGATAAAGGAGAAGGAGTAGCGGCGGCCGGCCACCGCCGCCGCCGCCCCCGGGAGAGAGAGCCAACGAAGGACGATCAATAAGGAAGGCATCGCGAGGGGTGGGGGTGCGAGGAGAGAGAGTCCGCACGGCTGCCTCTCGCTCTTACGTGTGTACACCCGCGGACGTTACACGTGCCCGGGGGGTGCGCGCCCACGTAAGGGCGGCTCGGGCAAGAAAGAACCGAGAAAACGCGCGCCGAGGGCTGCGGGCTTTCGCTTGTGTGCGCCGCAAGTTACGGGGGGTGAGAGGCTCCCGAGAAAAACTCGGCCGAATGGGGCGAGAAACGACCCGGGGGAGTCGGGACTTTTAAACTTTGCCGGGGAAGATATAAGGAGCGGCCTTTCGCGCCTTTTTCTCCGGGGATGCGAAAGCACCGCTTTTAAATGCCGGCTTCTTCTTTGAGCGCGGCGCCTCGCTTCTTCTTACTCGTGCGAGCTATTTTAAACCCCTCGACTCCTTTATTTTTCAGCCTCTGCTTCTCCACTTGCCGTGGGTAATTCTATCTTTTGAGATGCGTTTTATACTTTTACTTTTTCGCGAGTTTATTAAATGTGAAAACGTTGCTTTTTTTGTTCGTTTCATCGAACGCAATGAAATGTAACATGTTGTTTTGAAAAGAAAAAAAAAAAATTGTCGGAAAAATATGCTCGTACAAAAGTGTATTTCTTTTGAGGGATTTATGTATTTGAAGGGGAAAATTAATGTAACAGTGTAAATAGTTGAAATGAATAAAGGTTTAAAAGGAAACAATGGCGCTGCGTAGGATTGCAAAATTGTTTAGTAGGAACAAGTTTTTCTTTGTCAATTGTTTTATATACCAGTTTTCTCATAAAAGGAAATAAAATCACGATAATAATATTTGTATACCCATTTGTAAATTATAAAAAAAAAAGCCAGTGTTTACTTTTGGAATAATTATTTTTAATTTTTAACTTTTCACTCAATTTTTAATTATAATATGCAATGTTCAATATTGGTTTTATTTACATGCAATAATTTTAACAGCCGGTAAGATAGAAGAATCAACAAAGCGTAATATTTAACGTGAAAACAAACTGGAATATTTTCATAATGAATTAATTACACGGCGATAAAGTAAAAACAAAAGAAGGCGGATGGGAGTGTGACAGAAGCAGACAGCGGCTTGACTAACTTTGTTAAACCAATCAATATTCGACCAAATCAACAATAACAAAAAAGACCAGGGCAATCGCGAACAAACTTAATACTCTTACGGCTGAGTGTTTTATCTCGGCCATTCATCCGGCGCGGGGGCGAAGAAAAAGCGATTCTTTACCTTTCTCGCCGGCGCGGAGAACAAAACGAGGAGCGCGGCCGCGAAAAAGGAGGGAAAAAGCTCGGTGAAACTCGGGTTGCCGGTGGGTTTAAAAAGAGAGGAAAAAAGTCGAGGGAGCGATTTAAGCTCGGCGAGTTCAACGCGCGTAGGAAGGCGAGCGGCAGGCGCCTCGCGAGACGTCTAATCGCGCGCGCACCTCATCCTTGAGGTGTCGGCGCGGGCTCGGCCCATGCCCGAGAGGAGGCTGGTTAGCTTTATTGATCTGCAAGACTTTCGCCCTTCCCGCGGCTTTGGTGTGCCCGCTGCCGCCTCCCTCCCTCCCCTATCCCCGCGTCTTTCGGCGGAGGATCCGCGCGGGAAAGAGAAGGCGCCTCCTGGCCGCCCTTAACGCCGGCTTAGCGGAGGACACACCGCCGACGTGTCTCCCTCTCTCCCTCTCCCGTTCGCTCTCTCCCTATCTCCGTCTCGCTCTCGGACCTCCTCCCGCGCGATCCTGCACGTACGTACGGCGCGCAACCCTCTTTACCCCCTTGACACCCTCGGCTGTATCCGCAACGAGCTGACCAACACACAAGTCGCTTAAATCCACGCTTAAGCGAGTCTCATTGTGTTTGTGCCGACGCCCCGAAGAGAGAAGCCCACCGCCTTTGCTCGGCGCGCTGCCCCCGACCATCCACCCACCCCCGGCTCGCTTTATATTCGCTGACGACTTTGCTCCTGTTTTTTCATTCAACCGCGCGCCAGTATGCCGGATCCGACGTGGAAATCTTTCTTGGAGCTTGTAATCTTGGATTTATGAGATTGCGCCTGTAAGCCCGAATTTTCTTCCCATGTGCGGTCCTTCGCTTATGCATATTTCAGCGTTAGATTTGCGCAATTGTGGATGTCCTTACACTTGCGTTATTTACATATTCATGTTTTATTTTTGTTTGCGGTACTGCGGGAAAAATTATAAACATTGTTTACTTATATTTCGAGTCGCAAATGTAACAAATAATCTTTGATGAATGCGTATTTATCAGTATACCAATATAATATCTATTTAATTTCTTTAATATGCATAAACTATTTTGCCCTTTATGGCATTTTAAAAATGCGGTCGATTCTTTCATTTTTATTTTAATAATCTTTATTATTATATTTTAAGCTAACTGTAAATTAAAATTTGAATATCTAAAGATTTTAATAAATTTACATTATGATCCAAGAATGGGATCTTTTTTACCATTATTATATTTCATTATTTATGGTAGACGCATAAAAAACTTTTATCATTTTTATAATCGCATTTAGCTAAATCAATTATTTACCTGTTCCATACACCAATATTATTCGTATTTTTCCATGTTTATTTCTGCTTTCTAAAATTACGATATCCCCTCGGAGAATATATAACGCAGCGGATGGAACATAAATAAAGCCTGCCTTTTTTGGGTCACTAGTCTCCGAGCGAGCCGCGCAAGAAATACCCGCGCGCCCCAGCCATCGAAAAAAGACCGCGGAATCTTCGCGCGTAAAAAAGAAGTTATCAAAAAGAGCTCCACGGATTATTCTAGAATTATCGCGACTTAAAATCCGAATCGCCAAGAGCCGCGTCGAACGCGGGGCCGGGCTCTTCCCGGCGATCCCCGAGAGGCTCTCCGCTTTCTCGCCCGTCGACGTCCCACGCACGCGGCCGCACACCCACGCGCGTCCTTGCCCCCGCGAACACACACAGAGACGCCTCGCCGTCGTCTCTCCCCGCTCGGCTCTCCTCTCTCCCACGCTCTCCGTCTCGCTCGCGCATTTTTCTTACGTCCCCCTCGCCGCGAGCGCGCCTCCTCCAACCGGGTCTTTTCGGCCCCACCCGCTTGCGGGGGGTGGGCCGCCTCTATATCTCCGAGGCGGCACGAGGGGTGGCGGCGAGCCCACACACACACACACACACACTCATATCGCATCGGGTGCCTTTGCGCAAGTCCTTTATGCCGCGCTCGGGCCGACGTGCATAAAGTGTTGATAAACGAAAAGCCCCGGGCCTCGGTGTTGGTGAGCGGGCGAACTCCGCTCGTCGAGGTGAGATTAAATTCTGCAGGCGGAGGGGCGCCGCCGCCGTCCTTCCCCGTCTGGGCATTTTTCTTAGCTCGAAACAGCCGGGAAGGGACCGCGCGCGCACCTAAATTAATATCCACCCTTCTCCCTCCGCGGCGTCGTTCGCTCTCTCGTCCGTTCGGCAAACTCGCCGCGCGGGCGAGATGAGCGTTACGTATATGTGTACATGTATATACGTATATGTATACGAATACTCGCGAGGAGAAATAACTTTGCCGGGAAGGAAATTTGCGCTCGCACAGAGACGATGGACGGAACCGGAGGGGGGGCGGGGGTGTAAGAGACGGAGAGATAGCGAGCGGGGGGATGGGCGCGCTCGCGTACGAGAGTTGGTTCGCCATACGGGCTATTCGAGCGCGGCCGCGTGCGGGAGCGAGCGAGCAGTATGCGCCGCTTATATCCGACTCTCCGTCTTTCTCGCGCGGAGAGCGCAGAAACACCCCCCCGCAGGACTTCTAGCGGCCATTATTTAGCGCGCTTAGAACTCGCTTTGGGAGAAATGCTCGCCAAGCATTGTGTGTAGTTTAACAACTGAGCGAGAGAGAGGGAGGGAGCGGAGCCCTGCATTTGTTGGCTTTTTCCTTTGCCGAATTACCGCTGTTCTTCGGATAATTATCTGACCTTTTTTTACCCGATTTATGGCGCGCACTCGAATGCCCCCCACTAACTGTTTGGGATTATTGTACTACATAAATTGAATTATCAAGGCCTTTTGCTTCTTGCCTTTTTAGTAGCTTAGATTTCCTTTAGTTTAAGATTTTTTATCTCGATCTTATGGTAAAAAAAATTGCAATTTTTTGCGCTTAGTTTTCGTATTGAAAATTTTTTGTATCGACATGCAATCTTTCAAGCTTGTTAAAATCGAAGTAATCGAAACAAAAATTAAAAGAAATAAATGTGTTAAATTTCTTTGAAAGTAAAATAAGTAATTGCAAGCTCTAAATCATATTTAAATAATATTTTCAATTTCAAAAGAAAATGACAACAAATTTTCTTAATTTTATCTATTAATGGCATTCAAGTTTTTCTAAACAATAAAAAATTTGACTATTTTTTTTATTTCCCTATAATTAAGTGCGCTAATATATGAAAAATTATGCATATGTTGAATAATAAATGTAATTCTTTTAAACCTCTTTTCAGTATTAAGCATTTCGTAATCCAAGTGTTCCGCACAGACCAGACAAACTAGACTCGAATCGAATCATACGTTGCAGCGCGCGTCAAGATGAAGGTAACAATCTAATTTTTCTTGCATTTAAATTGGCGCATTGCTTTTCGAATTTAAGTAAAATAAGCATTAATACCGCGATTTGGCATGACATCGAGCGCAGTTACTTCGCGGCCGATAAACACGCGGAGAATAATTAATTTGGAAGTCTGATAAAGGATGGAAATTAATTTGCCTCAAAGAGAAATGATTTAGTCCGCAATAAACACGGGCGCAGCCATTCGCCGGCGCCTCGCGCGTTCATTACGCATACATGGGAGCGGGACGGGGCTGCGCCTCGCTCCGCTCGCGTAACACACGCGCGGCAGGAAAGCGGAGAGGGCGATATTAGAGTTTCGGCCGGAGCCGTCCGCTCGCTCTCTCTCGCTCGAAATTCGAGATGGTTCTGTTCCTTCGGGCGCGACGTCTGCTCCTCCTCGTCGTGGCGGCGGCCGCCGGTCGTCGTCCATAGTCGTCGTATTCCAGAGCCGACGGCCGGGCGCGCGCGCGCGGATATGCGAGAGCGCCGGGCCGGGTCAACCCTTTCGTGCGAAATTACGCCGACCCTCCGGGACACGACGGACAGACGACTTCGTTATCATTACGGGCTGCAGTCGCCCGTGGCTTCGACAAAACGTCACGTCGCCCGCCTACGGGTCGCGGCTGCCCGACCGCCTCCTCCCCCCCGCCCCCAGACC